>LZPO01027488.1:222400-235526 GCA_001675575.1 Neotoma lepida | reverse complement strand
AGACTCCACATATAAGAGGTAATTTGTGGTGTTTGTCTTTGTGAGTCTGCCTTATTTTACTCCATATGATCATCTCCACTTTCATCCATTTGCCTATAAATGACCCGACTTCATTCTTCTTTATGGTGGAATAAATCTCCCTGTGAGAGCTGGAGAGATGGCTCTGTGTGTGAGAGCACTTTCCCTGCGAGCATGAGGACTTGAGCTCAAAGCCTCAGTGCCCAAACCCAGAGCTGAGCATGCTTGTACGTGCTTCAGGTCCCAACATGGTGGGGCTGGAGGTGGGATGGAGAAGGCAGATTCCAAAATTCTGCTGTTGCCAGGCTAGCTCAAGTGGTAAGCCTTTTAGTTTAGTGAGAAACTGCCTCCACGCAGTAAGACCGAAAGCAATTGAGGAAGACACCCTAAGTCCTGCTCTAGCTTCTACCGACCATGTGCCTGCACACTCACGATCACACACATACACACATGCACACACATGTACTCACTAATGCACAAACACATATGCATGCACTCACACATGCACACACACACATACACACACACACACACACACACACCCCACACAAATACATATCAACCCCAAAGTTTCATGGATTTTTAAATGTGTGTGCTCATGGGTGTATGTGCTCGTGCATGTAGAAAACAAGTAACAACTTCAGGTGTCGTCCTCAGGAACAGTCCCCACCTCCCTTGGCATGGAGTTTCTCATTGACTTGAAGCTTGCCTATTGACTAGACTGACTGACCATGGAGCCTCCTTCCATCTCTGCCTCACAGCACTGGGATAACAAGTCTGAGCTATCACACCATGCATTTTTAATTGAGTTCTGGGGATCAAACTTAGGCCTTCATACTTGAAAGCGCTTTACCAGTTTAAGTGACCCCTGGCCCTCCTTGGATGCTTAAATGGAATAGGAAAAGTTCATTCACAGAGATAATAGTTGGCTTTATGGGTAAGATCTATTCGATGGTAAATAACAGAAATGGAAGCTGGGTACACAGCAGTGGAATCACAGGAGTATGCATTAGGGAACAGGAACTTCAGAGCTACAGTTTGAACAAAACTCACTCAGAGAGCAGCGGAGGGAAACAGAAGGCACCATCAGCTGGGGAGGAGGAGAAGCCACACAGTGCCTTGAGGATGCTGGAGGAGGAGAATTTCATACAGACGGCTTGTCAGCCAGATAAACCCACCACAATTCCCATGAGCTAATTTGTGCAAGTACTACACTGATACTTAATTTTTCCCAATTAACTTTTTTATGTTTTTCATTCATTATTTATGACAAGTGTTGTTGCCAGATCTTTGATTCTGTCTTCCCTCAAGGTTGGAATTTATTTCTTTAAATACACAAAAAGAAAAAAATAAAAAGGTTGAAGTATGTCTTTTCTGATGAAGTCTGTGAAGAAGANATGGTGGCAAAAATCTTTGGATGCTTTNCTGGCGACCGTGACATCAGATCGCTGTAACCCATNGTTATACGCTGATTTAAAGGGTTGGTAATACAGTTAATGGCTTGTGCCCAGGATACGGATCCCCAGTGATGCCCTGTGTAGCTTTACATCCCTCAGCTGCAGTCAGGTATTAGGCCAACTGGCAGCATCACAGAGCTGTGGCTCCAGTCCCAAATACACAAAGTCCACTTAGGGGAACTGGTGGCTTATTATTTTCACATTGGATAAGAGTATGCCCAGCTAATCCTCTCGAAAACCTTGAACAACCTTCTCCCTCCAGCAGTTTTGGAAACCTGAAAGCNATCAAAACTCACATGTGTTACCTTCAAGTTAATTTTAGCCTCCNAACCTACATTTCCCTTTTCCCTTCCTAAGTCTGGGTACTAAAGAACACCATTCCAGGTCGCACAAATTCTAGGTTCTCTTTCTAACAAGAACTTATTCCCACCTTCTGGGCTTACCTAAACTATGGCTTCCTCCTGAGAAATCACTC
Organism: Neotoma lepida; assembly: GCA_001675575.1. Lineage (NCBI taxonomy): Eukaryota > Metazoa > Chordata > Mammalia > Rodentia > Cricetidae > Neotoma > Neotoma lepida. Next base: position 233,576 of record LZPO01027488.1, on the reverse strand, counting down.
TGCTTCNCTTGTATTTNGAAACAGTTTGATCATTCTCGTGCATTTTCTGACAGTTGTTCAGTANTCTCTGTACTATTTCTCCACTGCTTCCCTATAAAATCCATCTGTTCCTTCATGTTATTCTTTATAGGAAGTATTTTCTGTTGTCTTCACCATCANCANCAGCAGCAGCAGCATCCCTTCACTCTCATCAAAAAAGCTACAACAGTTGACCCCCACTTCTCTACACAGAGGGTTCCCAAGCCCAGATGGAGGTTCTAACTCCCCTCCCCTGACACACACTCNTTTAATCCATATCTCCCTCATCTAGACACTTTATCTGTTTCTCTTCTTTGTCTTTATTTCACAAAACTANNGTTGCCAATAAACACTCCACTTCTGAAATGAGAAATAAATCAGACATTGCTTCTAAGTACCACAGTCTCTAGCAGCGACCCCTCCCACAGCCAATCACCAAGCCCATGGAATGTTTGACTATGATGTCTTCTACTCCTTTTGAGCTCAGTACTATCTTTACTCTCTCCTTTATTGTACTTAAATACCACTCTCCCCCATTAATCCCTTCCCCCAAGGAATCGCCTCAACTATCATGCTAATATGCACCCCAGTTTAAGACTCCTTCACTCAGCTGGGCAGTGGTGGTGCAACCCTTTAATCCCAGCGCTTGGGAGGCAGAGGCAGGCAGATCTCTGAGGTTGAGGATAGCCTGATCTACAGAGTGAGCTCCAGGATAGCCAGAGCTACACAGAGAAACCCTGTCTCAAAAATAAACAAACTAACAAAAATAAACAAACTAACAAAAATATTCCTTCACGCTTTTCTAGACTAATGAATCAGCTGACTAATGGATGCCCTGGCTGTCCACAGATTCTCCAGACCTTTAGAACTGCAAAGCTGACCATTTTACCTGCCTGCTTTGAAATTTTCAAAAGTACCACTAGCCTGAGATTGAAGGCAAAAACCTTGCTTTGATTTAGCCATCTCCTTCCAGTTCAAGGTTAATCTCCTCCAAGCCTTCTCCACTCCTTGGTTTTCTGGGTCCTTAGAGGACTGGAGCAAACGATCCTTCACATCTCATCTTCCATTCTCTTATAAACTGGATTATTCATATGGACTTACTCCTTCTTGACCATGACCAAGCCCTTAATATCCCCTCTGTACAGCATGGTCTTTGATTCCTTCATGTCTGTATATTTTTTGCATCTTAAGAAATCCTGTCCTCACTTCCCTGTCATGAGACTTCTAACTCAACTTGAAGATCTAGCTCAGATCACAAACTATTATCAAGTCCAGTTCTCTTCTTTATGTATCTTCATCATTCAGCTCCAACTTCTGAGCACAGAGCACTATAATTCCGTGTGTGTGTGTGTGTGTGTGTATGTGTGTGTGTGTGTGTGTCCTACTGAGAAAATGTCTTCAAAAAGCAGTGAGAGGGAGAAGGAGGGAGTATGGGAGGGTTTGGAGGGAAGAAACAAAAAGGGGAATGGTGCAACTGGATTTTAATTAATTTTTTNACAGAATTTCTCTGTGAAACAGTCCTGGCTGTCCTGAAACTTGCTATGTAGACCAGGCTGGCCTCGAACTCAGAGATCTACGTGTCTCTGCCTCCTGAGTGCTGGGATTAAAGGCTTGCACCAACACCGCCTGGCTTAGATCTGTCTATAGCTTCTTTCCATAGATCTTTCTATAGCTTCATATCCTTCAGGCTTTGTACATGGAGGACAATATTCAACAATCCCCAGACAAGTGTGCTATGGTTCAAAAACACGTCCTTAAGATTTCCACCATTTCCTCAGTTTTTGCTGTCATTTTCCATGCCAATTGTCAGCGAATCACCCATTAAAATGTATGCGCCATATATTTTGCTTTAACCAGTCAGTATTTATAGACAGAACTGTCTAAACTGAATTGTTTATGTTTTCATGAGAAACAAGAAATTGCTGAAGGCAAAGTTAGTTGTTTTGACCATACGTTTCCCATTTTCTCCCACAGGAAGATGACGATGCTGTTCTATTTTAGAATGACACACAAGCCGAAGTAAGAATTTATTAGAAGAAACATGTTGTTTTGTATATTCAATATTTCTTCTCATCTTACAAAATCTACTACCATCTGAATGAAAGGTGTGAAAATGGAAGAGAAACAATACAGAAAGGCTATTTTGGTTGTTACTCCAGAATTTGATTAATGATTAATTGTCTTGAACATGATGTTGTTTCACTAGAATAGTACAAAACTCCTTGGATTGTTATTTACTGTATCTAAAAGGAAAGCATTTCTGGGTTTAGTTTTTTTCCCCTTTCATTGTCATTTTAAGTAAAGCTAGGTTCCTGGAATTATATCTCATACTGGGTAGTAGCCAAGTNCGTATTTGCCAGGGCACTANCTTGACTCTCCACTCCCTGACATCTACATTGAGTCCATAAAATATTATAGAATAATGGAAAATGTGTTGAATATCAGTAGGTAATTCTGCTTTCCTCTTATTAAAATTAGTGGTCAAATGCAGTAAAGTATGTGTGTTTGTAATCAGTATTAGCAGGTACTTACGAGGTACAAAGAAATGTACTGAAACTATTGCGATACGGTGACAAAGAACAGGACACCATCTCTTCCTTCCTAGAGCCTCTAGTCTACAAGTACAGTAGGACATTTCATAGAAGTTGCAGTTCAATTTCATAAGTGCTATTCTAAGGGAAGTATAGGGAGTCATAAACACCCTACCCCCAAAGCATGGTATCTACTAAGACTAAGAAATACTCAGCATCCTTAAAGCAATACAGAATTCTCCAACATGCTTATCTGATGCAGTTGATCCTAGAATGCCATAGACTCCACCTAGCAGGGGCAGCAATTCAGTTCAGCCTCTGTCTAACACAGTGGTTCTCAACCATCCTTATGCTGCGACCCTTTAATACAATTTCTTATGTTGTGGTGACGCCAACCATAAAATTATTCCATGGATACTTATAAACATTTTTTCTACTGCTATGAATTGTAATATAAATATCTGACATGCAGGATATTTGATATGTGAGCACTGTGAAAAAGTCATTTGACCCTCAAAGGGGTCACAGCCCGAAGGCTGAGAACCATTCTTAGACTCTCACAGTTTGAGTAGTCACAGGTATCTAGGATACTATGACAGTTGTTAGACTATAAAATGATCCATTGCTCAGGACTGTCAGGTAGAAAAAGAGGCATGGGAAAAAGAACATCCTTTGGGTTTTAAACCATCAGATACCAATAAATATGGTTAAATTGCTCTTAAGAGTAAAAGTCAAAAAAATTACATTTTTCAGATCCTTTACTATCTGGCATTTATTAAGTTCTCAAAATATCTATTGAGTAAACTAATGAATAAATGTACAGGTTCTGAGTCAAAGCNCTCAGTCATACCCTTGGGTCATGATGACAACACCTAGTGTTGGACTCGGTACTTATTATTTAGCCCAGAACTTATACAAAAGTCTTAAACATCAATCTTAAACTATTTTACATGCATATGTAGTGGTTTGAATAAGGANTGACCCCTGTAGGCTCATATATTTGAATGCTTAGTCATTGGGGAGTGGCACTACTTAAGAAGGATTAGGAGCTGTGGCCTTGTTGGAGTAGGCGTGGCCTTGTTGGAGGAAGTGTATCCTGGGCTTTGAGGTTTCAGAAGCCAATGCCAGNCCCAGTCNCTCTTCCCACTGCCTGCAGATCCAGATGTAGAACTCTCAGCTATTTCTCCAGCACCATGTCTGCCTGCATGCCGCCATGTTCCCTGCCACAGAGATAATGGACTAAACCTCTGAAACTGTAAGCAAGCTCCAATTAAATTCTTTCTTTTATAAGAGTTGCCATAGTCATGGTGTCTCTTCACAGCAAAAGAACACTGACTAACACAGCATATGTGTGCAGCAGTCTATATCTGTGTATGACAATGTCCACAGAGGCCAGAAGAGGGTATCAGACTATCTGGAGCTGGAGTTACAGGCATTTGTGAACTACCTGATACAAATGCTAGGAACCAAACCCAGAGAAGCAACAAACACTCCTCAACCAAGCCATCTCCCCTCACTACCACCCTCTTTAGGTAGACTGATAACCTTACAGATGAGCCCCACTGGGATCGATACAAATGAAAAGTCAATAAGTATCTTGTCTTTTAAACTTTCATGCAGAGTTGAGCCTCCCAGGTCCCGTAGAATTCTACACCTTGTATACAACACCCACAAATAGATTACAATCACAAAGAAGGCAAATGTGGTATGGTTGCTTTTACTTCATTTTTCACTAAAATTCATTTTTCCCCNAAAAGAAAAATGTCTTAGGATTCTGAAAAGGACCTACTTTTTAATGCAAATATAGGGATAAAAAAACTGTCAATGATACNATCCTTTTCAAATATCCAAATCAGCTTCTCCCTTGGTATAAAACTGTTCTGTTGAAAACTTGAGATGTGTCATTTCCAGTCTTTACTTGGCAAAAAGAATTGTGTTTTTGCCAAGCCATTTAACAAGTGTTCGCGGCACTTCAATCTGTCATGGGGTATGTTTAATAAGGTGTGTGATTCCACAGCCACCCCCCACTAGGCTGAGTGGAGTTTGTCACCTGCTGAGTGGTTACAATCACTCTTTCTAATAAGGAAGGATGGAGAAAGGCTCTGTACCAACNGTCAGGTGCCATTGGCGGGGGGAGGTAGAGAGACATATCGAAGATGGTTCTCTGAGACTAAAGTCTCAGTTAGTGCAACCGAGATACTTAACTGAATGGGTGGGAAAGGAAACCANACCCCAAGTGCCATCAGNCCTCTCTCTTCTCAAGAGCAATGAAAATCAAAGGGCCAATAGTTCAGAGGTGTTCAAGGGATTATCATTCATCCTGAAGCTTCTGCATTTTCATCTTTAAGGATGGGGGGCTAGGGTAAAGACAAGTAAGGTGCACTGGCTAACACCCAAACAAGGAAATAGTTGAATCTAGAAATAAAGTCTCTACCTAAAACATGTCCTTCCTTAGAGCATTCAAAGTCTCTTACCTAAAATATCTTCATTTACCGAACAAGTTATACGATAGCCCCAAGGGGAGGGGATATAACCCATAGCAGCTGGCCACAAGCATGAAATGTCTTTTAAACCACTGTCTGTAATTCTTTTAAATTTCTGCAGATTTTGTATTCTGCTCTGTGAAGCATCTGATTGGCTTTATATCAAATCAGTTTTCCTCAAAATTGCTAGTCAAAATTGATGCTTCACAGAGATGCCATGTTTGTTCTGTATTTTTGCATATCCCCAAAGCTCTGGATACCNCAATTCCAGTAACATACCCTCTTGAGTGAGATTACAGTCCTAGGTTCTCTGGCTTCCTTCATTACATCCTAGAGGAACCTTGTCAAGAGCGTTGTCCTACAAACACTATTACTTCACCCGAGTCACCTAAAAGCATGTCTTTGACAGGTATTCACAATGGAACAATACAAAAATTAACTGCTCTCATTACACAATTCTTTTTGAAATTTCATTTATTAGTATTGTATACCTTCATGCACACTCACACACGGAGATCAGAGGATAACTACAGAATTAGTTCTCTCCTTCTACCTTTATGTGGGTTCTGAAAATTGAGCTCAGGTCATCAAGCTGAGTCACCTTGACAGTCCCTATACAAGCCTGTAAACATCCAACACTCCAACTAAAAAGTTTGTCCTGTGTCCCATGTCATAAAACTTGTATAACATCTGGTAAGGATGAAGAAACAGTGGGTTCCCTGAAGATTTCATCTATAAATACATTGGTTGCTCACCCTTTGAATATGTATATAAGAAATGCAGAAACACGATGGCCCAAGGNGACCATGACTTGATCAGGAACACAGAATCAGGTGGCTAGTTATAGATTCTGGTTCCATTTGATAACTCCAAGCCTGTTGCCTTAGGAAAAACCGTATTTTGAAGTAGGAGTCAAATACCTTATTCCAATATCAATTCATTCGTCTCTTTTAAGTAAATCACAATCATATCATGATATCTATAACTACTTTAGATACAAAATATTAGATACTAAAATGTACACTACTAAGGATGATATCATGTTGCATATCTTATGTTCAGTCTAAGAGTTGTTATTCTAAAGCTTTATGTAACTCATGTATACTACTTACCTACTCCTACGAAGTCAGGTAGGGACCCAACCTTTGCTGAACACACTNGTATATAGAAGCTATAATGACTAATCTTGTATGTCAGTTTGACTGGGCCACGAAGTGTCTATATACGTGGTCCAATGTTATCTTGGGATGTGTCTATGAGGATGTTTCTGGATGAGATTAGCACTTGGACTGAATGAACAAAGCAGATGGTTTACTCCAATACATGTGAGTTCCATCCAAAAATCAAGGCATGAATAAAATGAAAGTCAGTCTCTCTCTCTCTCTCTCTCTCTCTCTCTCTCTCTCTCATCAGATTCCTCCTTAAATACCAAACTGTCTCTTACATCATCAATTCTCCATTTCCCAAGTATTTCACTTTACACTGTAGCTATACCATTGGCCCTTCTTGGTCGCCAGTTTACAGATTACAGATTTTGAGCCTTCCCAGGCTCCACAATTGTATAATCATATATATGTACAGATCGGGAAGTGCCTGGAGATTACTTGGGAACAATGACTACATCACTGTCTCTGTCCCAGGTGCAATTACACAGTAAATGTATTTATTCCTCCCATTTTGAAATGTTTACTTTAAAATAGGAGTGTTTGTTTCATCTATGCTGACTTTTGTAGCTGTCCCATAACTGAATTTTATGGTATATCTCTTACTAATATACTTGGGTCCCACAGAGAAATTTATGCATGCTTTTTACATTTAATAAAATACTATTCATATGCACTTTTATGTATTGGTAAGATTGACATTGCATTGGCTTGGTGGAGTTTATGCATTTTTCATTTGCCATTTTACAGTCTTGACTCCCTGGGATTTCTCCTAGCAATGGTGAAAGACTTGGAGAAGGCTTTTAGAAGTAAAAGTTGTTATTTAAGCCCTGCTATGATGCATAATTAAATGCATGGCAGTGGAAAGTGACATGGTACATTTAATAGATGAGGTCAATTACAGAGAAAAATTCAACAGAGAGACTTGAAATTCTATTCCTAGTGTTTGGCTTTAGAAGGTCAGCTAACTCCACCCTCAATTGTCTAACACCTCGGAGACATATTATCTAATAAAGGACTGACCATGGTACTGGTTNTAGAATATTCTAATGTTAAGAATAACATACTATACCTAAAGAAATTGGTTAGACAGCAAAGTGCTCACAGGCCGAAAAGGGCCTACCACTACTCCTGATAGCTGAAGAGGAGGGTTTTATCTAGGTTCCCTTCCACCAGTCTGTTCCCTTTGTTTCATCTAGGAGATCTTTCTGCCATCAAGTATCCATTGCACAGTCTACACCACCAATCAAGCTTACTGTAACAGGCTAGGTCTACATATCCCAAAGCTGTGCCTCTCTCCTGTTTAGCATCCTGAACCAAAGACACAGAGGAAAGTCCCCACATGCTCTGATACATGTAGTCTGTAACTCTGAATGCCACATTGTGTTTCCACAGATACTTAGTATCCTTAGGCTCCTGGGATACTAAGCCTGATCTCATATTAGATTCCACAACTATGTACCAAGAACCTACTAAACNAGGCCCTGAGCCAGGCACAAGGCAAAGAGATAGAGGCTCCACCTTGTGAAGGCAGTCAGTCATAACGAGATCCTTTTTATGCAGTGTCACAGGTGCTGGGACGCATGTGGCTCTGAGGACTTACAGGTGAGTCACTAACTCAGGGCTGGAGTTCAGAAATGACTTTCTAGAGAGAAAACTTGTCCTCAGTCTGGAGAAAGCTGAAAATGTAAATGAGATGAACGGAAGATCTCAAACTGTCATCTGTGCCATCTTCAACTTAAAATTGATTTTTCTAAATATAGTCCCACTATTTAACTGTGTGTGTGCATGCATGTGTGTGTGTGTTTGTAGATTCCAAAACTACAAGGCATATTGTCCTCATTCCTGTAGTTCTTCGTCAGGACGACCCTGTGATACAACTCAAGGAGCCACCTGCTTGATGAAGCTGACCTCCTCACTCTCCCCACATGCCCCCAGTGTTGGGTCTGTGGCATCTCACAAGCAGAGTTTCCTCAGAGCTGCAAATCTGACCAAGGAGTTCTCCTTTGGGGGAGGAGGAGGACATATTGGGAAAATATCTAGCTGTCTAAGAGGTTCTGGAAAGATGAAGATAATGATACTCAAATGCCTAGATGTGAAGAGTTATTTTCCAAATATCCAGGGAATGGTTACTGAACCCAGCTTAGATTTTCAATTCCATAGCCCATTCTTCATTGAAAGACAGTCTCAATTTCCAGGTTTATAAATATATTGAAAAACGGTATATTCTCACTAAAATTGTGGTACACGTTTACGTCCTCATTAAATGTGATTGCTGCAATAATGATATATACCCCAAACTCCTTTAGCTTTTTAAGAGAAAACTTAGACTCCTGCAAAACCCCATAGCAAAGCATTAGGACCCTTATTTTTTTTTCCTTTTTAGCAAACCAATTACAATGCTGAAGTGGGTGAAATATCCCAAGGAGTCATTGAGAAGATCATATAGTAATTGGGCCAATTTATAGTAGGTAACTGAGAAGTGCCTAAAATTGTCATTTCTCCTGGTTAGGGCTGAATGGGAAAGAATGTGATTAATAAATAGCTTAAGCAGCAAACAGAAGGTACTTACAATGCACGAATGCTCTAGGGAGATGAGGTATTGAGAAAATCATTACGATAAAGTACAGGCAGACGTTTTGCTTAAAGGAGTTGAAACAACTTTTCAAAACATCACATTAAGGGGATATTTGGGATGGAATTGCTTATTAAGATTTTCTTTAAGTGGCCATTCAATTATAAGGTCAAATTCTAGGTGCATTAAGGTGAAATTCAATCAAGGCGAGTTTTGTGTTGGTTTTTTTTTTTTTTTTTTTTTTTTTTTTTTTTTTCCGCCCTGGGTGTATGAAAATCCAAGGGCCCAGAGCCAGGCTGTTTTTGAGCTCTCTGACCATATTCTCTGCAGCAGATAGATAGGACTCAGCACCTTGTGCAATCCCATAATTAAAACGGAATTATTTGGTGGAAGATGAACAGAGACAGAATATGCCATTCTCCTATTATTAATCTGGGATAGAAACTATGGCACCTACCAGACTATTTTACACAAGATGTTCGGGAAACACACCTCAGAGTTGCATAGATGCCATCCTTCAGGCAGGTTAGTGAAAGTCTCNAGAGGCCCAGACATCTGGTACTGACATAAGGATCTTCCGATGACTTTGGCTTAATTCGGAAGTATAGGGATGTGTATCTTGACTTTGCTCTAATCATTCTCGCTATTTCTTTTTCTTCCTCAGTTTCTATAGGCGATAGCCATTGATTCTGATTGCCCAGCATCCCTTCCCTCATTGTCTAGAAGCAGCAATCATTCTTCTTGGGAAACCTGCTTCTCTTCCTCTCCAGGTTGCTCCGAGGGGCTCCAAAACTCAACAGTACCTTTCCTTCCTAGCCTTTCCCACTGGCTATAGAAAAACGTCATACAACAAGGATTACCCAAGGTGGTGCTACAATGCCTCCAGTCACAGCAATGGGCTCAGGGAGGAAGCTGCAACCCAAGTCACACTCAACAGAAGACTTCCTTAAGCTTTTACAGTGGGTGCCTCTGATTAAATGTTACAAAGTACAGATAACGGCAGTCTGGAGTTGCCTGCAGTCCATCACCAAATAGAAGAGATCTATCTGCAGTTAGAGTCCTGGCTACCAATTCCTCTTGCCTATCCCTTTCTTGTGTTTCTTTCCTTCAGAGCTTTACTGTGCATCCCTGCTAGTTAATCCCCACCACCAGATACCTAGTTATAAGTGTTCACCGCCGTAACTAGAGTCAATGTGCCATGTGCTAATACAAAAAAGAAGAATGCCTAGAGCAGGGTGAAAATGGAAGCGAGTTTAAAAATCCCAAAACTAGGGAATAGTTTCAGGAGTGGAGAATGTTCATCCTCAAACACAGATGGCTGTGGCACATGAATGCTGACAGCAAAGAGTATGTGTTGTTCTGTCTTTGCATGTGAGGCTCAGAAAATGGAACAAAAGCAGAACTAACAGTGGGGACATATTTTAGGAGTCTGATTATTATAATGTTGAAAGTTCATCCACAAAATATAGGGTGCTTCCTGTTGATGGAAGCATTCAAGCAAGGATGCACCAGATGTCAGCCAGGGTATANTTGGAGAGACCTTAACACTGGGGTAAATGCTGATCCCAGATTCTAAAATTCTAGAAAGAATTTATGAGTAACATGAAGCTAAATAATGAACAAATTCTGTAAATGACCCTAGGCTGCTCCTGTTAGTAAGAACAGGGACCCACAAGAGTCCCCTTATAAGGGAGCCTGTTTGGAGAGAAGAATAGCAGAACCTTCCAGAAGTCTATCTGTATATTGTCATTTCTGCTCAAACTGCTGGGCTGGACATTCTGGGGGTACACNTAGCTCAGGCTGAAGATAATCAGAAACAATAGAACAGTTCCTGGATGTCACTTGTGTATCAACTTGTTAATGAGTTCCCTTGACTCTCACTTTCAAATCCACTCCCNACATTACTCCCAGAATGAGTTATCTTTCAAAATTGAAGACATGATCAATTTATTCACCANTGCATAAAACCTTCCAGTGTCTCTTCACAGACANCAAATCATTGCCTATGAATTTTAAACCCACCTAGAAATTTCTCAACAATTTAACATTCATCCTTCACCTTTAATTCCAACCACTGTGGCCCCACACTGAGATTCACGGAATTTCCCATGCAACTCCTTGTTACTCCTCTTCCCTTATGTCTTAGCTTGAATTACTTGTTTCTACCTCCAAATAACTTTATAGCCTGGGTTAGGTTGGTAATTCTGATTTACTCTTCAAAGATTAATCAAACATCACAACTTAGGAGTGTTTCTTGCCTTTCTTTCTCTTCTTTCTTTCCCAAGTCTAGTAACATCAACAAGTGGACAAACTGGCACAGATTCAGATAAAATTTGAATGATAACATCGATGGATTATTGGCTTTTTGCAATGGGTACATGAGAAGTCCTTTGTATTTAACTTTTT
>LZPO01027488.1:204309-219945 GCA_001675575.1 Neotoma lepida | reverse complement strand
TTTCCTGGAACTCACTTGGTAGCCCAGGCTGGCCTTGAACTCACAGAGATCTGCCTGCCTCTGCCTCCCGAGTGCTGGGATTACAGGCATGTGCTACCACCACCCGGCCCAGATTTCCATTTAAAAGCTTGCTTTAACTGGATTAGTTAAGAAGTTGTTTGAGGGGCTGGGGAGATGTCTCAGTAGTTAAGAGCACTGGCTGTTCTTCCAGAGGACCCAGGTTTGATTCCCAGAACCCACATGGTGACTCACAATCATCTATAACCCTACTCCCAGAGGATTTGATGCATTCTTCTGCCCTTCATGGGCACCAGGTCACCAGACTTTCACATGGTACACAGACATATATACAATCAAAAGATTCATACACATAAAAATATTTTTTTAAGAAAGTTATTCTTTTGGGGGAAAGCATTGAAATTTGGTAGGTCAGTTCAGCTGAAGATAAAACATGAATAACAAATTATGATTACGTGGCCCTGGGAAATTGCAAGGTGAGTAGAGAGAATTGTTTGGGTTTGAGAAGTTTGCTGGTTAGATTTCTATCACTATGCAAAATACCTGAGATTGAAATTAAAAAAACAAAAAAAAACCACAAAAACAAAACAAAACAAAACAAAAAAACATAAAGGCTTATTTTGGCTCTGGGCTGCAGGAGTGTCAGTTCAAAGACCACTATTGACTTTCGGCCTATGGTAAGGCAAAATAGCAAGGTAGCCAAGAAACAGAGAAAGAAATAAGGAAGAGGCAAGATACTCAAAATGCCCTTCAAGGACATGCCTCCAGTGATGTAACTTCTGCCAGGTCCTATCTACTAATGCCCGGCCCCATCTAGTGGCTCTACAAAGCATTCACATATGAGACTTCAGTAGACATTCTTCATCCAAACTCTAAAATGAAGTACTTGGNAAGTAGATACAATAGATTACAAGGGTTGGTTAAATGTGACAAGAGTGAGAATAACAGGAATCAGTAACAATGCCCATATTATTCACTTGGGCAAATGGACATGGAGGAGTCTTACACTGAGGTTTGAGCACTGGGGTGGGATTAGGAGTTCAGGTCTGGCTGTATCAAGGTTGAGAATTTCCCTGNGGAGTTCCCAAGGAGGAAATGTTTAGTTGGAAACAGGGCATATACATCTCAAGGGTAAGAAATACCAGGACTCTAAGGACAGCTTGTTTTTTCAGAGCATATAATTCTAGAGAAAGAGAGGTACTCTGACTCAACAATGATCAGGGCCTTGAATATGGAAGGAAGGCAATGCTATCAAATAGTAAGAAAGCGTGCACCCAACAGCCAGAATCTGAAATAGCTTTTCGTACCTACAAGAGAAAAAGTGAGCCATTTCATGTTGGGGGATGTCTAAAGAAATCACAACATGAGAAAAGTTTATGACTGCCGTTTGGCTATAGTTTGACGTCTATTTGTGGGTACACAGTAGGGGATATAGCTGGAACAATTGAGACAATGTTTTAGAGAAAACTGACAGGTAGACTTCATTATGTAAGTGATATGGACCACTGGGACATTTAAATTGGGAAATGTCATATGATTTTGCTTAGAGATCATTGGCTTAAGGTATGATGAAATGGAGAGACTAGCAGATGGAGGGGTGTGTCTGGAGTAGTGTTGCTTGTGGTGGAAATAGTTTTGGTGTCACCTGTCCTTGACTAGTCTAGCCCCAAAAAGGACATGGGAAAAGCAGAAAATGGTTCTCATGAAGAACCCAAGCCTAGCCTGGGAGAANGGAGTTCCCAAGGAGGAAATGTTTAGTTGGAAACAGGGCATATACATCTCAAGGGTAAGAAATACCAGGACTCTAAGGACAGCTTGTTTTTTCAGAGCATATAATTCTAGAGAAAGAGAGGTACTCTGATTCAACAATGATCAGGGCCTTGAATATGGAAGGAAGACAATGCTATCAAATAGTAAGAAAGCATGCACCCAACAGCCAGAATCTGAAATAGCTTTTTGTACCTACAAGAGAAAAAGTGAGCCATTTCATGTTGGGGGATGTCTAAAGAAATCACAACATGAGAAAAGTTTATGACTGTCATTTGGCTATAGTTTGACATCTATTTGTGGGTACACAATAGGGGATGTAGCTGGAACAATTGAGACAATGTTTTAGAGAAAACTGAGTGACAGGTAGAGAGACTTCATTCTGTAAGTGATACGGACCACTGGGACATTTAAACTGGGAAATGTCATATGATTTTGCTTAGAGATCATTGGCTTAAGGTATGATGAAATGGAGAGACTAGCAGATGGAGGGGTGTGTCTGGAGTAGTGTTGCTTGTGGTGGAAATAGTTTTGCTGTCACCTGTCCTTGACTAGTCTAGCCCCAAAAAGGACATGGGAAAAGCAGAAAATGGTTCTCATGAAGAACCCAAGCCTAGCCTGGGAGAACCATGTTTATTCTCAAAACAAATACACCATTACTACTTGGTTCTAGACAGTAGAGAAGTCTCAGAAGGAAGACATGGTTTCAATTGTTCATAAGCATCAGCTTGTCTTCATGTGTGTTTCACACATATCAGTAAACAACACAAACAGTGATTGGTGACACCACCCAAGTAATTTACGGGCACAGCTTTATTACTATCGTGAATTTGAGCTTGAGGATGAGGCCCAGGAAGTAGCATTTCAGTGAAGTAATGGATTTCTTCCAGATATGTCATGATGTCATTATTGAAAATGGAAGACCAAGAGTGCAACTGTTTGCCATACAACAGAGACTCTATCTGTCCACAGGAGTCAATGAGACAATGTTTATCTGATAAAGAGGTCTGATAAAGAAGTCTAGGTATGGTGACATTATACAGGTATGGTGACATTATACATGATGCTGTTTCTCGGAGGCCAATGATGCAGTCAGCCCCTAGAGATCTTAAGAATAAAGATTTCTATTTAGATAAGACCAAGAGGATATGACAAGATGGAACTTGAGAGCATATGACAACTTGGTGNAATAAAGTTGCCTATTCCAATAATATCTTCAAACCAGGAGGATGGAAAGGGAACCATAAGTATTACTATTATNTCAGAATCTACGAAGGGTCTAAATATAATCCAACTCACAAGCTAACAAGTTAGCTTNGCACAGCTTCACATGTGCTTGCTTAGGTGAGGGTCGAAAGGACTTTGCTACCCAAAATGGAAGCTGTAACCAGAGCACTTGCTAATCCCACATCACCTTAGGAAGGTTCAAGGAAATCTAGATTGACAGAAATGACATAGGTTACATTCAAAGAGAAACATGCTGAGCCTCAGTAGCTCATGTCTAGAGCAATAAGTAAGGAAACTAGGTCTCTATCTTAGAGGAGGCATGGCTTCATCCTTCAGAGTTGCTTACTGCAAACAAACCTTGCGAAATAGTTCGGATAAGGAGTAGCCAGGGCCTTGCAACTGGCATATCTAGCAAGATCTATAGGAGCACAAGAAATGCATGAAGGAGTGTAACCCAATACTAAGCCCTGCTCTACTAGGGATAGCCTAGAGCCGTGTAACTCAGCAACTTAAGTGTATATTTTTTCCTCCTTTAAATCAAGGGGGTCTTGTTCCAATGACTAAGGGGGACCATTAAGGCTCACTACTGTTCACAGATGCCATTCTGAAGGTGCCTTTATTGAATAAATCTCCTCAATGAGTCCTTAGTGGCTGTGCCATGATAAGTAGGTCAAACCTGTGTGTGTGTGTGTGTATGTGTGTGTGTGTGTGTGTGTGTGTGTGAGAGAGAGAGAGAGAGAGAGAGATATTTATCTATTTTTTTATCTTTTTCAGAGCTCTCTCTGGTTTTGTAATGTTGAAATCAGAATATTCCAGCCTGAGGAAGAAACTTCTGTTAGTTCTCCAAGAGTTCACAATCTGCCACCTAAATCAGAGTAATGTGGTGAATTGTGATAAGCACAGCCACACGTGTGCANTTCCATTAAGTCCTTTGTCCTCCCGGGGAGAAGAGGGAAGGNGGCTTTATGTCATCTCGCAATATCAAATTATCTGTTATTTTTTAATATTGCACATCTTCAAGTCATATCTAGGGTTGTTTTGTGAAAAGTGAGCCGATGAATAATTTAGAATGGTATCTTTGCACCTTTCCCTCCATATAAAAAATGTAATCTGACTTAATTGTATGTTGCCATGATAACATTAAGGAAGTCCCCAAGGGATAACTGGGACATGCCCNGCTTAATGAAAAGTCAAAGGACATTACTTGAATTTATATGCACTCAGTTCTCATGTCCATGCTGCCTGTTTTCTAGGCTCNGGTGCTGTCTTCCTTCCCTAGGGAGCATGGAGTGTCTCATGGTGTCTGTGNTGTCTTGCCTTTGTTCAAACAGCTAATTAACTGCTTATCATAAATTTCCCATTTGGAAATCAAGAGGCTTATGGAAATCTGTTGCAATCACAAGTTGGGATCCATGCAACTTCATTATTCATTGAAGTCAGAATCCTTTGGATAGCGATAGCTTTTTGCTTTGTTTTTGGTTTC
Organism: Neotoma lepida; assembly: GCA_001675575.1. NCBI lineage: Eukaryota > Metazoa > Chordata > Mammalia > Rodentia > Cricetidae > Neotoma > Neotoma lepida. The sequence goes on along the minus strand of LZPO01027488.1, from coordinate 215,450 downwards.
ATTGTGTGTGTGTGTGTGTGTGTGTTTCTAGGGCACCTATAACAGTGAAAGCCATCCCAGGCATTGAAACTATGTGCTACACAACAAGGAAGTAAGTGCCCAGAGGAAAACCATTCACCAAAAGCAAGAATTACCAAGGCAAACTATGTCTATATTTATGCAATGAAAAACTCCACTCACACAGAGGAGGTTGCCATTGTCATTTGTAGACAGAGAGTTAGGAGCTGTAGAAGACAATCAGAGTTAATAATCTAAGCATGAACTGGAGGCTAGGATCAGTCAGTCCATGTCATAAGGGTTCAATGAACAAGGAAAAGGCTGAGGGTGCACATTCAACATGTTACGAGAGGTGGTTGAAGATTTCTTGAGCAATGGACACCTCTTACACTTCCCCAGCTCCAAAACTAATCCCAAGAATGTATGGTTTTGCTCCCAAGACAGGCATTTATTTCCTCCTGTCTCAGCAATGAGCCTGTGCTTTTGGCCAGGTCACTTACTGACATGGCATTAGATTTGAAAGCTGTTCAACTTACCTTCCATGCTCNCTCNCANTTTCCCTTCCCTTTAAAAACACACACTAGTNTCTCCTCCCTGGTCCCAACTATCCCCATNCTCTGGTTCTGTCCACTCCTCCTCTAGTCTGTCTACTTTCTACAGGCCTTCCTCTTCTCTGTGTACCCCAAATCTGCCTGTTCATTAGGCACAAATCAATTGCTAGCTCCTCTAGAGTGTTTCTAGCAATTTCTGATTGCCTTTTACTCTACAGGAATTATTTTTTCCTTCATNTTTGTTCTCATGAGTTTTTCTCATCACTTGTATTATAATAGCTATAGTGTTTTTCAGTCTGTGTTTAAGTATTCATANTAATTTCTTCCTAGCTCACCAGATTAAAAATACTCTTTGAGCTTAGAACNCATCTTCTACTTCTTCTTTTGACAAGGCTGAATACCATGCCCTAAACTCAGAATATNCCTCATCCTCATAAAACTATATTAAAAGTAAGGTCTAAAAAATTCAAATACCAAACTCCAGAGANGCAGATTCCTCATAAGGTGTGAGAAACTGTCTTGAGCCTCTGTCACTGGCCACAGCTCATCACCCAACACTTCCTAGTGAGAACAGAACAGTCCATACCATGATACACACTGACACAACATCTGGATGCAATATATGTGCATGTGTGTATGTATGTATGTATGTATGTATGTATAACAGTATATGTGTGTACATATGTATACACACACACACACACACGTCACAGTGTTGATTTTCACTTGAGCTCCTCTTTGTGCTTGGGAAATATAAATGTCTCACCTTTTCCAGGTAGCAGTTTCAGTCTCCACAAACGATGGGGAGAGATCTTCAGTTGGACAAATGAATAGATAAAATACTAAGACAAGTGGCATCATGCCACCCAATNGCACAAAAGACCCAAACCTGTACCCAAAGTCTGATTTCCCTGGAGCATCTGGTTGGCTGAATCACTGACTCTCCCTACTGTGCTCTGGAAGAGTGTCACTGTCACAGGAAGAGGGCAGTGTGTCAGACTCAGAAGAGGAAAACTGTCCTGATAGATCCTGGGTATCCATCTGAGAATCTCTGATATCAATGGCATAATCGAGGTAAAAACGACTTGTGTGCACTCAAGATGGACTTGGTTTGATTCGAAGAGTGAAACTATTGGTAAGCTCTGGTAATGGCATGAAGGGGAGTTGGGTTCCAGAGAGGAGTGAGCGAAAAAAGAGTGTAGAGAGGCAGCTGGGAAATCCAGTCTGGTTTTATGTTCTCTAGAAATTGTGATGACNTGGATATTGAAGAAGATAGCAATCAGTTCTGTAGGCAACAAAGAGTGAAGAGAGTTATAGAAAGAAGAGTGAACAACAACCATGAATTAGGAGACGGGAAAAAGAAGGAAGAGATAGCAGTTCCTAGGAACAGTGTCACCACATGCAAATGCAACACCCTTAAGAAGGGTCGAGCTTTTAAACACTTTTTCTTATGTATTTACTTATGTGTGGATTTATGTATTTGTCAGCTGTGTAAACACACACGTGTGCATTCCATGGCGTGCAGGTAGAGGTCAGAGGACAGGGTAAGTTCTCTCCATCCAACCATATGGGTCCCAGGAATCTAATTTAGACCTCCAAGCTTAGCAGTAAGTGGTAAGCAACTTTACCTGCTGAGTTACCTCACCAGCCCAAAGGTCAAACTTTTCAATGACGGCAGGTGTTGAAATTCAGGAGGAAAGTTTCATATTGATTTTGATAGTAGGATTAGACTAGGAGTTAAGAAATGGGAGTTGGGAGTAGAGTCTGGAGTCTGGAGTATATAGTGAGAACTTAGGTAAGATGCAGCCTAGAAAGAAACAGGCACAGTTCTTTTCCCAGGAGCCAACAGGAAGGAAGCAGAGTGGGCTGAGAAGATAGAAAGCATTTGAATAGTACTATCTGAGTGAGACAGAAGCAAGACAAANCTGTTCCTTGAGATTCTGTAAAACAGGAATAATGAATTGATCCTCTGATGTCAACATGTCCCACAAGAGCCAATTTCTGTCCAGAGCCTTAAGCAAAAGCCACAGCATGCAAATGTTCNGTATTACATGCTGCTGATTTTCCATGCAAGTTATGTGGTGACAAGCAGCCAGGAGCCACTGTTAATTATAGTCTAACTAAAGACAAAGCACTTTATTGCTAGGCCAATGGCCTCAAGGAAAATCCAGTACAGTGATCNAGCCCTCAAGCACCATTGGATTTCCAATAATTAAACATTAGGATCACGACAAGTCTGAGATGTTTNTGGCTCTNNTGGGTGCATGTCTTTGGACAATCCTAGCTGTGATATAACTTCACANGTAACTGCCCACTATGGACACCCGCTTCAAGANCATTTCATTGGCCACTCAGTCCCAGAGAAAACTGAGCTCAATATGGAGTCTTTGTAGTCAACATACTTGTGACAAAGAAGTGAACTTCCAATTTGTTTTCCTTGAGTATGAAGGAGCTTAANTTGATTTCAATATCAAANGCCNNGTAGGGTATGTGTTTAAATGCTAATACTNGGNACCCAGCTGCTGGTGCTGTTTGGNAAGGGTGTGGAAACCTTTAGTGGGTGGAGCCTCACTGGAGAAAATAGGTCACTGGGGGTGGGCCTTAATGTTTTACTTCCTGTTCGGCCTTACTTCCTGTTTGGCCTTACTTCCTGTTCGGCCTTACTTCCTGTTCTGCCTTACTTCCTGTTCCTTCCCCACTCACTGCACATGTACTGTGACCAGCTGCCTCCCATTCCTGTCACCGTGACTCCTCACCATGATGGACTCTCTCTCCTCAAACTGAAAGCCAACCCCCGCTCTCTGAAGTGGATTTTTGTCAGGTGTATGGTCATAGCATTGAGAAAAGTAACTTATTCCAGTCAGGATCCTTTTGCACAAGTGACAGACAGCCTGAGACATCTCTACNCACCTGTCTCCTCTGGTGATATCAGTGGAAACAACAATGAAGAACATGGATCCTAGGGGAGGTCTCCATGTGCAAACTTTAGGGCCCAAATTTTGGTTTCTCTCTACCCTCATGGATGAGTTCCTTTGTGGACTAATTTCTCTTCAACTCCAGCTAATAATGCTACAGAGATTTCCCTGAAACTTAATAAAGACAGATCATTCCTCAGACCTTCCTACTGAGAGCTATTCTCACTACTGCTTCTTGTTCATTCAAAATAATAAGCATTGCATCTTAAAAAAAACATATGCCCGTTTACTTTCATAATCATTCCTCTGTATTTCCTCTCTGCTTCTAAACAACCTGTGTGGGCAATAGAGGTCCCATTATCACAAACATGCACACATGTTCACACATGCACACAAGGAAAACGTAAGTACTGTACCTCTTTTCCCAAATAAGGGTAACTGAAGGGAGAGTAGAACAAATACCCAAATTAATAAAATGAAATTCTTAAAGGATTTGAGTTCATGGCAAGACTAACTTCCCCTCAGAGCCTCGCTGTTTTAACAGGGGGCCTCCATTTATAATGTGATAAATGGAGGAATNGGGTACCTTGCATGGCAAGCTCTAATGAATTTGTGATGACAGAGGAAAAAAGAAACACTATCAGGAGGTCCAAGCAGTCTTCATTGCTTTCTGGCCCCTCAAGTCAGACATGAATGTGACTTCTGAGAATTAGAGACAGCAAAGCTGGCTGCATCGAGTGACAGGTCAGAACCGTAACAGCAAGGACTGATGCTATCACTCTGTGTTTACTTGTATAACGCCCACTCAACAAACCCATAGAGTAGATACTATAACTTTTCTCATTTGCTGGATGAGGAAATGGGCTTGTGGAGATCAGGCAGTTTTTGCAGATTTTCATAGTGGCAGAAAGGTCCATCCTGCATTAGAAATCGCACAGGGTCTGCCTTCCATCCCAGGATACAATCCTCTCTCTTATTTGTGACCAACTAAAAGTCCAATCTTGCAGCTTACCAATTGCCAGCAACTGCTCAACTTCTCAACAGGACTAATGTTGGCTATTGAGGGAAGCACACCTACTGGCAGATCATATTATTCCCTTTTTATAGATCTTTGTGTTTGAAAAACATTGACAGTATCAGTAGTGAGATATGAATGCAACTCNTGTTCTAAGCAATAACCCAAACTGGGGTCTTCTNCTGCCCAGGAAATGCTTAATTGTGGAGTTAAAATTTGTTTATTTCAGATACTCTTTGCATAGAAGTGGACCCAGGAGCAAATAAAGCAGCTCTTAGAAGAAGTCTGTGAAAATGGAACTCAGCTAAAAGTGCTACAGAAGGTAACAGAGTAGAAGTCAAGGGCTCTGGAATGTCCTAAAGGCACNTGTGTTANAGGGATGGCCNCAAGNCCACGGCATACAAGGAGACATTCAGAATTTAGGAGGTGGAGTTGAATGGGAGCTTTAGGGCATTGGTGTTAATCCCTTGGTGAAGCTGTGAGGCCCTGGACATCTCTTTCCATTTGATTTCATGATGGGCTGCCCTCTCCCCGGCCCCGAGACTCAAACATTATGAACAAATTCATGATAGATTTCATAATATCATGGGTTGCTCGCCCCCCCAGAGACTCAAACATTATGAAAAAATTCACAATAGAAATCATGGGCCAAAATAAACCTTTTCTCTTTATAAATGGATTGTCTCAGGCATTTGTTACGGTACTGGAAAGCTGGCTAATGTATCTACTTTATTGTAACAGTGACACCAAACTCCCTTACTCAGGAATTGCACGGAGTGTAGTATCTCTCTACCTGCATTCTTTTATTAATAAACAGATAAAGGTGGTGCCTTCTTCTAAGGAAACTCTCAAGATTAAATAAGATAACATGTTTAATATTCTGGCCACATATTGGGCTTTAATAAATATTAGTACCCTTTACATTTGTACCTTTTCCAACACAAATAAATAGTTGATTCATGAATCAGTTACTGCAATATCTATAAGTATTAAAATTAACTTCAAATAACTTATATTTGATTCAGTTACACCAAAGCAAAATGATAACCCATTGAAGTTTTCAAATGCCCTCCATTAATGTCTGTATTCTGAGATAGGGTCTTACATATCCCAAGCTAGTGGCACACCTATCACGTAACAGAAGATGACTTTGGACTTTTGATCTGCCTACTTCTACTTCACAAATTCTGGGACTGTAGGATTGCATCACTATGCTCAGTGTATCTAGTGCTGGGGATCGAACACCAGACTTCATGCTTGCTAGGCAAGCACTCTACCAATGGAGTAATATCTCCAGGCCTGTTCTGTCTTTTAAAAGGATATTTTTTAGTTATTCGAAGACTGACAGATCTAGAATATGAGGCCGCATGAAATAGGTCTACATGTAGTAGNATAACTTTGAAACCATGCTTCAAGGAAGTCTCTTTTGTACCCTATACCAGGTTCTAGAANGATGACCAAAAAGAATAAAAGGGAAATCAATTACAATATAGTAAAGCATCATCTAAAATAGAATTGCATAAAATATACTTTTTTAGAAAGACCACTGAGCATTCCTACCCAGCAATTCTATTGCTTTGCAATATGATTCATTTCCATGAATGTATGTATGAATATATGTATATATGTATGTATGTATGTATGTATGGATAGATAGCCATGTCCATTTGATGGCACCATCAAATCTATTTCATACTGTGAATCCCAGTCAAATGTGATTCATGCCACCCCTCTTGATATTATTCCTAAGCCTTCAGATTCAAGTCTCTCTCAACAATAGAATGTTCCAGAATTTTTTAGGATGATGAGGAGAAACTCTTGACAGCACTTTGTATAAGTTGTTTGGCCATGAGAATCAAGTTCAGCTTATCATCCATGATGCTCTCACTTCTCCTCTGAGCCCTACCCACAGATCCAGTCCATTCAGAGAAAAATGTCTCTCTGGTCACAGACTTGGGAAAATGGAGCTGTCAAAGCATAGATGGTTTAATCCCTGTGCTTCCCCGCCCCTTTTGTTTTCAGGAACTTAGTCGTGAATCCAACCAAACTTGTCCTTCCAGGGGCCTCAAGCCAACACAAGACTGGGGAAAGAGGAGGCAAGGACATCTTAGANGTAAATCCTGTTTATTCATCCTCTAGGAATTATTTGCTAATTGAATCAAGCAGTGGCCTTTCTTCTTGCACATATTTCCAGTCCTTTGGATAAAAGAACTGCTGAGCTATGGTTTTGNTCCCAGATACTCACAAATGTCTTGTTTCCTTTAGCCTCTGTCCATATTCTCTTGCTTCCTTTCCCTCTGAAATCTGGTGTGAAAAACATGATGTGTGTTTTTATATAATATATAATACATATATATTACTTTGCATATATGATACATTGTTTTCCCCTAATGGGTGTGTGTATTTCCTGGCCTCAATCTAATTTGACTGGTTGTGGTTACAGTGTAGGGAGAAGGTTGAAGAGAGACTATCAAATCAGATAGCTAGCATGCTAGAATAACTAAGGCTTCTAAGAAAAAAACAATTTTGACACATTGGAGATTGGACACATTGGACACATTGGAGAGAGTGGACACTGCCTACGCTGCCAAGCCCTCTTCCCACGGTGACAGCAGCCTCCCTCAGACCTCAGGGATGCCCTGTCTTCCTGTCATGTTTGTGAATAGCCAGCCCAGAGCTGTATTTTGGTCTTTCTGTTGGANAAGACTTAAGAGAAGAAGGGAGACTCNCCATCTGAGTTGCCAGCACTCTTGATGGTACTTCTGGGTATTACCACAGAGGTCCCAATTTGCACAGATGGAAACTGAGGTGTGGGGAGAGTGCCGGCTTTGCCTACCCCTTCTGAGGAANGGCTCTGTGCTCTTCATGGGAATATTGGTGATGTTTCTGTGCCCCAAATTTGTCTCGAATTAGAAAACCTACTGTCTTTCTCTTAGCTAGAGATGGGAAATAAGCAGGGAGTAAAATCTCTCTGTGCAAGCAGGAACGCTAACTCCAGAGCTAGTGAAGATGTGGGAAGACAAATCCATTTAGCCTTTCTTCTGTGCATTAGGGACCCTTGTGAGAAACTTGCAAGCAACCCAGAGAGAAAGAGAGAAAGAACGCGCAGACAGCAGGGAGTGAACAAAGCAGATACCTAGTGTATATAGATAATATCCAACTCTAGTATCAGGGAGTGTGTGGCCAGGGAGGGCATCTCCTAGGAAACCATCAGATTATACCGGGAGAGACAGGCTTTAACATAAAAAGAGCTACAGGGGAAACAACGTGCTTCAGCTAGGAACAAACTGTGTTTCACAACGCTCCAGTCATTTCTTGTACAACAAATAGGCCTGCATTGCTCATGTGGGTACAGCTGCACCCAGGGCAGGGACTCTGATGCTCCAANTTCTCTGTGATGGTAGCATCTCCACCTACTAGGTGAAGCACAATAAGCAGAGGGCTGACCATTCACCTTACCAGCCCACCTTGGGACTGGGGTAGTATCTGTAATAACAGCACTTCAAAAAAAGCATGAAACATAAAAGGAGATTTCTTGGAAGTTGAGCTGCTGGAAGCATTTGGGGTCCTGGTAGNTGCTGATGGACACCAATGCTCCTGGAAATGGAAGGACTGATCAGTAGTTAAGAGCACTTGTTTCTCTTCCAGAACACTAGAATTTGGTTCCTAGCACACACCCTAGGCAGCTCGTTACTGCCTGCAACTCCAGCTCCAGGAGATAAACATCCTCAATGCCTTCCAACACACCTGTCTCTTATACACATCTAGATGTGTATAAGAGAACACACACACACACTCCACACATATACACACACAACACACATAGTACACATACACACAACACAAACATGGCAGGGGAGATCTGTTCTATTCTTCTTTATAAAGTTACTCCCAGAATTCATTGGAATTTAAAAAGTAAAAAAGAAAAGCTTTAAAAAGTAAAATCAAATACAATTAGGGTCTAGAGAGGCGACTCATGGGTTAAGAGCACTGGCTATACTTCCAGAGAACCTGGGTTTGATTCATAGCCATCTGTAACTCTAGTTCCAGGGATTTGANACCTCTTCTGGCCTTTGCAGACACCAGGCATGCAAGTAGTGCACAGATANACATGCATGCAAAGCATCTATACACATAAAATGAAATTTAAAAATAAATAAAAACAAAACCCCAAACCCGAGTTCCATCTAGGATAATCCTTCANTCTTCCATCTGCNTNCATGGCNGGGGAGGCATGGATAGGAGGGCCTGTCATTTCTAAGCAGAGGCCCACTGGGAATGAGCAGCCCCCATGCATAGCACCAAGTCCCACACTGATGCCNGTGGATCATGCAGAGAACCTAAAATGTTAGTACTCTCACTGATAACTGGAAACTCTTGGTTGCCTAGCAACAGATAGGGATAGCACAATCATAAATAAATATACTTCAGAATAATTTTCTGAATCTTGTCATTTAGCCATTTAACAAATAACAGCTTCCCGGGATAATGAGATTCCAAGGTTGTTTCNATGTTTCTGTCCTCTTCCTGAACATGTTGCTGCTAAATGATTAGGGACATATTTCATCCCAATGTTTCTCTTGCCTGGAAGTGTCCCTTGAGAATGTACACGCAGTTCTGTACTGGTAATGGAAGACGGCAAGCTGTCCTAGCTGTGAGCAGCTACACAGGTTTTGGTTCCAGAGCTGGCCTGTGTTCTGGCGACCAGAATTTTCCGGATTCTCATGAGCTCCCTTCACAACAAGAGATGCTTTGCTAAGTGATGGGAAGGGAATTAAAAGAACAAATCCTTGCCGTGTCCATTATTAAAAGGAATGGTGAGAAATGAGGCTGGTTTGGGTTGGGGAGATGGCTCAGTGGGTGACTCTTGTACAAGTGTGTGGAGCTGAGTTGATACTCCTAGAAGCCACAGAAAACCAGCCAGGTACAGACAGAGTACCACACACGTTTCCAGCACACCCACTGGGGGATGGGAGGAAGAGATAGGAAAGTCCTTGGAAAGCTTGCCTGTCACCTAGTGTCACCTAGTCTGGCACACACAGTTGCGAATGAGACCCTGTCTCAAATAAAATGGAAGGTGAGACTACCCTGTGACCTCTAGATGTGCATTGTAGTACATGCACAGTTATGGTCTTACAGTACACACATACACACAGAGAGAGAGAGAGAGAGACAGAGACAGAGACAGAGACAGAGACAGAGAGAGCAAGCTGAGGGAGACAGAGAGAGATTTTTAAAAAGAAATGTGATTTTCTTAAATGAAGAGGCTAGACCCATAAAGCAACAAAGTGTATTCTGGTGAGAAGAATGCATATTTGTGTCAGGACATTCATTTTCATTCATTACAAGAGTGGGAAGAGTTCAGACTTAAGATGGGACAGACTATTGCCAGGAATACTCAAGCTCAGCAGTGGGGTATGTATATCCCAGCGAAGGTACACAATAGGTGCTTAATAAGCAGGCTCTCCACTGCCCTGCATTCCACTAGACAGAAATGCCCTCGGTTGGGTTCCAGAGAAAGCAGCTTTAAGCGTTGCCACACGCCCCTGCAGCACTGAAGGAGAGCTCTTATTTGGCTTCCTTGCAAATGCAAACCAATGGTCCCCTTACCACTGATGCTCCTGGTGTCAGCAGGGAAGGAGCTGCCCTCAATACTGCACAGCTCTGTAAACTTTCCCAAAAGTTCTCCCTCTCCCTCTCTCCTTCCCTCCCTCCCCTCCTCTGGCTGTTGAAGCTACTTCTGACTCAAAATCCCTCCCCTCATGCATTCCCCACCCCACCCGCTCACTCCCCCACTTATCCACTGTCTCTTATTCTGCTTCCACCTTCAGCCTTCACCCCAGACACTCTGACCTCCCTTCCCCCTCCTTTTGCTAAATTTAGAGGAGAGCTGTCTCCCTGGTGTGAGAGGTTGGGGGCTGTGGCAGCAGGGTACTGAGCTCATCTTGCCTTGGCTGTCGGCAGTGAGGGAAGGACAAATGTCAGGAAGACCTGCTGGCTGGTCGCCCTCCCTCGCCCCCCTCCCCATATCAACTCCTCAACTGAGTCTCTTGACAGGCAGGGTAAGAGGAAGAGGGCGCAAGGGCCTTTGAAGTTTGGCTGCCTGTCACCAGAGCTCAAAGAGACCGAGGGCTTGTCAGAGCACAAGTCACTAGGGCTCTTCCCCTTTCCCAATTAATTCAGTTGGCTCCAGAAGGAAGAGATTGTGATCTGCCCAGAGCTGAGGCACAGGCTCAGCTCACTGGTGCGACACTGCAGCATCTTAAATCCTCAANTGCTGGACCATAGCCATGACACAAAAGTTTACTCAGCCCTCTTAGGGCAACCAGCCCCAAAGGAAGCGTGCAAAGATTCCCTTCTCTTGGGCTATGTGCTTGCTGGTTAAAATAAAATAAAATAAAATAAAATAAAATAAAATAAAATAAATCAGGAATCCTGGCCCTAGATCTTCCTCCTTCTTTGGTTTTACTTTTTCCCATCCCCCAAGGCTACCTGCAACCCATATACCAGTCATTTATAATAGGGTGACCAATCTCATGCAACTTGTGGGGATATATGGGAAGGAAAAGCATAGCTCCTTTGAAGGTTGGNTTAAGAAAACACAGAGCGGAATGAACATGAGCAAAGTACAATGTGTGTGCATTTGAAAATGCCATAAAGAGC
>LZPO01027488.1:173644-198382 GCA_001675575.1 Neotoma lepida | reverse complement strand
GGCAAGGAGGACAGGGGTGTATTGAAGGAAACAGAGCTATGCCCTCCATCCTTGGGAGCTCTTTAACCACAGGCTTCCTCTACACTGCCCTTTCTGAGTCTATCCCTCAATACCAAGTCTTAAAGGCTTCTCACAGCTCTGTTCATAGCCATCACCCAGAAAATGACCCTGGTTCTCCCAGATATCTACCATCTCTCTCCTTCCTGAACTGAATTCTGAGACTCAAGTTCTGGCCCACAAAGGCCTCTGGCCAGAAAGCGATCTCATCCCTAGCCTGTCTCCTTGCTCTACCGGGTGACTAACCATAGGTGTCACACACAAACACAGAGGCAGGACCTGTGCTTCAGACCTGTACAGTACAGAGGATGCATGGCTNGTCCCTCTGCCTGAGGCTTGCTAAGCACTGCCCATGGAGGCTGGTGCCATTGTGATAGCCCCTCANCTCCTGACCTGCTAGTTCTTAAAGTGCACAGCTTGCTGGCAGTGACAGGGGACAGGACCATGGTANTTGTCATCAAAATCACATCTACATCCAGGACCCAGTGAGTAAAGGGCGTGGTGCACAGGCATGAAGANCTAGTTCAAATCCCCAGAAGCCATGCAAAGCCAGGCACAGTACTATGTTCTATATTCCAGGTGTTCCTGCAGAGGGACAGGAGGTAGAGACAGAGAACCTGGGAAGTTCGTGAGCCAGCTAGCCTGACTTACACAGCACTACACAACAGCACAGAGACCCTGTCTCAAACAAGGTAAGAGGGTGGAGACCAACACCAGAGGTTTTGAACTGGCCTCCACTAGGTGCATACCTGCACTCTTACGTGTGCATACACATGTGTATATGCACTCAACTCCCCAACTCTCACCCCTATACTGAGGGCAGGGCAGTAAAACATGCCACTGACTTGTGCAAGCAAGCTCTTGCACCCACACGATGTTTCATCCTAGGAATGTGGGGGGTTTGCATAGGCACAGGGCTCAGGCTGGGGCTAATTCTGAAGCTTAGATGAATGCTGGTCTATGAGAAAATTGAAGAGCAGGTACTAGTCACCAAAGCTAGAGCACCAGGAGTGGAATGTAGCTCTGGCCANAACGTGGGTCTGGGCAGAATGCAGAGTGCCAGGCAAACTGAGTAACACCTCAGAGCATCTGCTTCCCTGTCTTTACTTGTGAATGAGGAAGCAACTAGACACATATTAGGATAAAAACATCAACGTGTGGTGTAAAANAGAATATTGTCCAGACCTGGGGTACGTTTAAGGAGCTTTCACAACCTGCATACCCCAATTCAGAGCATAAGCATCACAGTGTTAGAAGCTCAGGGGTAATAAATGAAGGGGAGGGGAGTGGGCTGGACAACTACAAAGTGGCAGTGGGGGAAAGCTACCCCCTCGACTAGACACAGGGGAGTATGGAGTCCTAACTGAGGTAAACAGTGAGTATTGGAGAGCAGAGAAACCTGGATATCGCGGCAGGGTGAGGTTACATCCAATTGCAGGTTATCTTTTTCCAACCCTGGACTCAGTGACTTCGTGGAGAGAGATCACCAAAGATCAGCATGCAGGGGGAACAGTACAGCATTCAGCCCATGGAAAACTGAAGAATAACAGACCTTCTTTCCCAGGAGCAGGCTGCTAAAAGCTTATAACTGCCCGAGGACACGATAAGGAAAGGCCAGGGTTCTTCTATCAATATGGTCTCCAGCCCAACTCCTACGTGTGACTGTTTCCTCNGTGCAGCGATGCTGGGAGAGGAGAATGATGAGGAGTGGGGATGTTAGGGTGATAAGGGTAGAACCATCATGAGTGGATTAATGCTTCACTTGTGGGGATGGACTACAAGTTCTCCCCTATAGATGCCTGCTTCCCTTTGCACAACACCTAAGGACCAACCTCTAAGGTTGTCCTNTGTTCATGAGAATTGTCCCCATAGCATCATATATTTGAATGCTTGGTTCTCAGCTGATGTAACTGTTTGGGAAGGATTAGGAGGTGCAGCCTTGTTGGAGATGTATCATCAGGGGTAGGCTTTGAGGTTTCAAAAGCCCAAGCCATTTCTAGTCTCTCTCTCTCTCTCTCTCTCTGTCTCTCTGTCTCTGTCTCTCTCTTTCTCTGTGTCTGCCTGTCTGACTCTCTCTCTCTGTGTGTCTCTCTCTCTCTCTGCTTCATCCTTATAGAGCAGATATAAGCTTTCAGCTACTGCTCCAGCCACGTATCTGCCTACCTGATGCCATGCCCCCACCATGATGGCCATGGACTCACCCCCTGAAACTGTAAGCAAAGTCACAGTTAAATGCTTTATTTTATAAGTGTCTTATAAGTTGCTTTGGTATCTGTATTAGCCAGGGTTCTCTAGAAGAACAGAACATATAAAATGAAACTATATATGTGTGTGTGGGGGTGTGTGTGTGTGTGTGTGTATTCTAATACTAACATATATATATATACTAATATATATATGTATATATGGGATTTATTAGAATGGCTTATAGGTTGTTGTCTAGCTAGTCCAACAATGGTTATCTACTATCAGATGATCCAAGAATCTAGTAGCTGTTCAGTCCATGAGGCTAGATGTCTCAGCTAGTCTTCAGTATACTCCAGAATTCTGAAGAAGCAGGCTTTAATGCCAGTGAAGGAATGGACTTGCCAGCAAAGTGAGAGCAAGCAGGCAAAAAGAACAAGCTTCCTTCTTCCATGTCCTTATACAGGCTGCCAGTAGAAGATACGGCCCAGATTAAAGGTAGATTGTCCCATCTCAAAAGATCTAGATTAAAAGTTGGTCTTCTCACTTCAAATTATTTAATTAAGGGAAAAATTCCCCCACTGTTGTGGGAACTGCATACATGAGGCAGAGAGAGCAAATTAGAAGTGGCTTGAGTCTTTAAACTCTCAAGATCACCCCCAGGGACAGTACCCAGCTGCTTGGGTTTTAGTTACTTCCAGATGTAGTTGACAACCAAGACAGCCATCACAGTGTCTTCTTAACAGCAACAGAAAAAATAACTAGGCATCCTCTGGCCTCTACATGTGTACTGTGCACATGTACAACTGCACCCACTTGTTCACCCATCTCTATAGGAACTCACTCACAAACACCCATGGAAGAGTGAAACCAAGGAGGAGGGAGGCTCTATATACAAAGCCGGAAAGATGGCTCAGGTGTAAGGCTCCTGGAAACACGTTACATTTGACTGAGCCATTCACAATCTCTTGCTAATGTGCTCTGACTTCAGTCACATGCTTCCTGGACAGCTGAGTGGCCCCATACTGGGTACAGAGGTGACCTTGGTGTGTATACCTATGTCTACACACCCTGGTCTGACAACACCCTTGGCTTTGGCATCATCATGTGTGTAACCCACAGACTTTCTGCTGTCATTTTNTCTAAACTNTTAGTTCCCCNGGAAAACAAAGGCACAATCCCAAAGCTATTTTCTCAAGAACTAAATTCTCAGCAGGTATCCTTGAGTCAGACATGGTAGAAAAACTTCACCTTCCTGACATACAGAGTGAAGGCCTTGTTTCTGGCCACATTTTACCCAGACTCTCTTAGACATCCACCACCCCTGGCTGGTACCCCTGGTGCTGCTGCAAACCTTCTAGACTCTTCCCTGAGCATGAGGCTCATTCTCTGCAGAACACTGGCAGGCAGCAGTTACATTATGTATCTGCTCAGCGCTCAGGCAAGAAACCATTATGTTCACGGATCATTATTGACATCCTGACATTTGTCACCTCCTTTCATAGCAGTTAAATCTTGCTTTATCTGTAAATGTCACCATGTCATTTATTCATGAAAGGGGTCACATTCCTGAAATAGCATGCTTCAGTTTAAAAGGGGAGCCTGGCTTTATTCTCAGCAGGTAATCCTCAAACAAACTTTACTGCTGATAAATGCGTTTTTATTGGAGTTTGTTGGCCTTAAATGACATCCTCAAATGTAGAATGCAGCTCTGTGTTTGTGGAAATAAAAATCTGAATGTTGACAAGAGAGAAAACTGTTGAGACTAGGAAGCACGGAGCTTTTTGGTGGCCATATGTACTGAGTTGGATATAGGCAGATTTGAACATGTTGAGAGCAAGCCACGATTTTAATAAAATCGTTACGCTTCTGGAAAGATGGCCTTTGTGAATCATTTATGTCACCAAAACTTCAATGAGATTGGGGCGGGGGGGGGTAACCTCCCTGAGTGGATATCCTTTCATTAGGAAACTCAAAGAAGAGAACACTGCAACCTCAAGGTGTTCTTCTTCCCTCTTGCCCTCAGATTCCAAGGGCACTGGTTGGGAGAGGCAATTCACTCACCTCCAAAGCTTATGCATTTTGGGTGGGGGAAGCATTTCTTCCCTTTGCAAGGATTGCCCAAAGTTCACTTTCAAGCAGGGTAACTGCATAATTTATAGTCCAATACATATGTTCTTCTGGGGGGGGAGGAGAGGAATTAAAGGCAATTAACGTGTGTTAATTGATCTATATCTACCAGGAAGCTCCACAAAACAGGACATGTTGCCACCCAAACTTTTAAGGCTGTGTCGGTTGCATCAGTGAAAAGCTTCACCTTCACCAGAAGCTAATTAAGAATTACCTGGAAAAGGCTTTTCTCTGTGCGCAGTGGGGGCCACTTCAGCTATCCGGCTGGAATTCATTTTTCTAACTCAGTAGTTCTAAAAGTGCGACCATGAACTGAAATGGCCTGAAGAAGGTTGTTAAAAATGTAAGTACTCCCTCTCTACTTTGGATCTCGGAGTCAGAATCAGGCACCTGCATTTTAATGCACCTCCCAGGTGCTTTTTATACACATGCTGCAATTTTAGAGCAACAGCTCCCGTCCAAATCTTTTGTTCTCTCTAGCTACCTGTGTGTTCTGGTCACACTGTGGTAATAGGATGTGGGTGGGTAAATTCTGATCCATCTGCCTAAAAATGTAACTTTCTAGAGGGAATGGGGGCAGATAGGTTCTTCACCATGCACAAATATAGAGGCTCTGATACTTCCAGCATAAAGCTATTCAACATTGTCTTAAGACCACCCCAACTCAAACTATGTGTTTAGCCATTTCATACCTCCTAGGCGTGGTCTACACANNCAAATAGGTAATACAAATGGAGTACGTGGAAGAAAATGGTAAGATGACATCAAGGTCCTTACATAAGGTGATCAAATGCAATTAAAACTGCTCATTCTTAGGAGAGGAAAAAGCTGGGAAAAAGATTTCCCCAGGTGCTAATGAGATTTATTGTGGGTGTGATAGAGGTGGCAGCTTCAAATGTCAGAGACCACAGCAAAATCTGAGCCCCCATTTGTAAGCACAGGGCAGGGTCATTGGTCCTATGGCTCGCACCAACTCAGACAATGCCCTCATTAGCTTGAAGGGGTTGTTACTGCCCTCCTTGGCAACAGTGGAATGGTTTTATACTATGGACTGAATGGACAGCCACTAGGAAGGACTGGACTGTTGACCAGCAAAATACAAGCTGTTGGATGGCACATTTAATATGGGACAGGANAATAACTTTCACATGAATGCTAGCTCTCTTTTTAAATAGTCTTTTATTACATGTATATAAAACATTTTTGACCATGTTCACCCTTATTACATTTTCTTATCCCCTCCCAACTCCCTCTGGACTCCTTCTTCTTCTAAACAATTCCTACTGCTNCCACTTTCATTTTTGTATGTGAATTTTTGTGAGTGGTGGTGGTNGTCGTCATGGTGGTCATGGTGGTTGTGGTGGTGATCATGGTGCTCATGNTGCTCATGGTGGTTGTGGTGGTGGTCATGGTGGTCATAGTAGTCGTGGCCATGTGTGTGTTTGCATTTTTTGTGACCCACTGAGTTTAATTAGGATTGCTTGCGTAATGTGGAACCATTTACTGGCATGTGANCAACCTACAAGTTGCTACAACATTGCAGAAAATTGATTCCTCATCCCTTCCACCAATCGTTAATTTCCAGTAGTTCCTCAGGGAGGGATGGGACTTCAAGAGCACTTCCCTATTATGATGGAAGATTGACAGGCTCCATCTTAAACAATCTTATTCAGGTAACTAAAACTGCTATGAATTCATCAGTGCAACAGCTGTCATACCCAACACACTCCTCTCCCATTATCCAGTTCTTATATTCTTTTAGCCTCCTCAGATATTTTCTGAGACATCAGTAGACATGGTAGGCATGCCAAGCAAGGGGACAGGTGTGGTATAGTTGCTAATTTTAGGGCATTTGTTTCATCAGTCCATTTATAAAAACCAGGATTTCCCCNCAAACATTGAAGCTATCCCTGTGGATTCCTCTTTACCTCAGCATAGTCACTATAGGACTATATGAATCTGAACCTAAAGCCCATAGATAAGCCTCAGTCCCATGGTTATCTCCACATCTGTTCTCTTCAGCCTCTGGAGGGAGACCTACATAAAAAACTTGATTGGGCAACACATTGTGTGCCTTGGGCCCACACACTACCTAAGCATCTCCCACCATCTCTGAGCATAAGTCATCCTTCTTCCTGGGTTCCATCCTAGGCTAGAAACCACTGCTAACAACATTCACCNTTCAAGGATGAAGTCATCATAGGTCCTAGAGTGCCTACTGTAAGTCTCTACCTTAATGATGGCAAGCTCAGGACCTCTCCATTTGTCCTTCTGTACTCCATTAGCCCTTCTATGCCCTTCTCACACCTCGGTTTCAAGCTCCCTTCCCACTGAACTCAGAAAATTCACTTTCAACTAATCCTATCTGCCCAGAGACTGTCATTCCAATGAACGTTAAGGCAAGGAGGAAAAAGTTTCAGGTCAATTTCAGATTGAAAGTCAAGTTATCTCAGCTGTCCAAAAACCTACTCATTGTTTCCAGCATCTCAATCACTTCCACCAACCTTGGAAAACCATGTATGTAATAGGTTATAGTTCCTGATCTGAGAAAGGGACAANTGTAGCTATGAAGGCAGAATAGGCATCATAGAGATCTCCAAAGAAGCAAAAATGTATCAGTCAGACATTAGGCACCCATTATTCTCTGCTCCAGGAGTCCACATTAGCTACATGATGTATATAATACATACATATATTACATAATACATGCATATTATATACATATATTATATATATATTATACACATATATAATGTATATGTACACATATATAACATATATGTGTGTATATATATATATATAATAATCTAGATGGACTCCTTTACCTCAGTAAAACTATTTCTTAATAAATGAAGGATATATATACCTACCCAACTCACCACAAAANTTAATAACAATATGCACATCAAATACTACACACACTGAGACCAGCACACAGTAGGCATGCATGTGAATAACTTGTATTCAGCTGTGATCTTCTGTTCCCCCCAGGGAGGAGGATTTTTCCTAACTGCAAACTGGCAAATCCACTGACTTGCTCTGAGCCCAGGAGAGAGTCGATTAACCTCTGACTGCCTCNGGTTCCCCATCTGTGGACAGTAATTGCTGTCCCTCCAGCTACCCAGCCCTAGTTATCGTTGAAAGCAAAGCACACAGCACGTTTCAGGATGTCTNGGAGCTGGTCAGAAGACAGTTTCTTGAGAGGTTCAGGGTGGGGGTACTATGATGGCCACAGGATTGAAAAGACAGCTCTATTTTCTACTCTGTCTTTCTATTAAATTGAACTTCAGCCCTGGAAATTAATATCCCTGCTGCATTTTAGTGAGGTGGCTCTATTTTTACAAGCACCACAGACTCAAGCCCTAACCTGTTATGCTGTGGCCTTTCACTGGGCCTGTGCATCAGGGAATCATAATTCAGGGCCAGCCTCAGCTATGGAAACCTCCATAGGCCTTTTATGACATGAGTGCTATTGAATATTCTATAAAGTCTCCTTGGAAAACTGGCCCACATTTCTTTATAATCTCCCCAGACTGTTTCTGAAGTCTCTCTATAGATTTTTTTTACTCTGAAAATCCATAGTGTTTCTTAATAAGGATTCGAGGATCGTGGAGAGGCTAAGGCTGGATTGGGTCTCCAGGGGAGGCTGAGGTGGGGCAGCCAAAGCTATTCTGTTACTGCTAAGCCCATGGATGAGGAGCCTGAGCCCAGAAGCCTTTCAGCAGGATGCAGTCACTTCCAGCCAGTGGAGATGACAGGAGGCATTTAGGAGCTGAGTGGCGCCCACCCCTTCTCACCACTGGATTCCAACTCTCCTAACCTCGAGAAAGAAAAGACCAGTATTTAGGACACAGAACCTGCTGCCTTTTCAAACACCTTTAATTCTAACTTTCTCTCTTTCTCTTGGTTGGTACCCTCCCCTCCACCCACATTCCTACATCACAGCTAAGCTTGCACGGAGCACAGCATCATGGGGCACGGAATCTGCCCATTTGAANAGCGTTGTGGACTAGGATTTCTCTCACAGTGTGTAACCTTTTTGAAACATGGCAGAGAACTCAGCAGATAAAGACTCGCCTTTCTCCCTAGCATGGAGAGAAGGTGCTTCAAGGTCTGGTTTCTTCTCCTTGCTAACATTCCCAAGAAGTCCGGTGTGCCAAGTGGCTATTCCTGCTGAGCTTCTTTCTTGTCTGTATAATATAAGCTCAGCATAAACCTCTGACCAGCAGAGCTACAGAAAGCACGTTGTGTCTTTCCTGGCCTGGCTTCCTTCTTACTGCCTTCTTACTCCATGAGCTTGGGCTTATATCTTCTAATTAAAGTGGCAATATTGTCATTCCATCCTAACCACAAGAATTTTCCAAAGGACCTAGGTTCTCAAACCTGTTGTTTTGCCAAAAGCAACGATTAGTTAAATTAGTAATAGGCCCGTCAGAAGCATAGATGACTCAGAAATAGAACTTCAGTAAGCTTTATTTCTGTGTGATACCATCTACCTTTACCGCAGAGGTTGGTACACCATAGGAATTCTGTGTGGAGCCCGAATCTTCCACACCGAATTGAGTATATTACAACCAGAAATGAACCTGTAACTACTTCTCCATCCCTTCCTCCCAAAACCAGTTGTCATTTTCTTTCCCATAGAGTGATCTGAGAGTTTTTGCCAGCACCATCTCCTAGAGTAACTACATTTTAAAGAAACCCTGTAAAGGGTCAAGCATCATACACCATCCTTCAAACTTTTACAATTTCAAAACTCTTTCACAGGCTGTACTTCAGACGTTTCTCATAACAAGTCTCCAAAGCAAGGAAGTGGACAGGATTTCATTCTAGTGGATGTTTAACACACAGGGTCTTGGCCAAGCTCACACATCAAGTCCGTTCTTTGGCTGTGGCACTTTCTCAGCTAAATCAGGCAGGGTTTCCAGCCAGGAATTCAATGGCACAAAAGTTAGGTGCTAACTACTCAGTAAAGAGACTGTTCTCAACTAGAAGATGTATGCCTCCCAAATACAGACCACAGGGAGTAGCCATAGTACAATATTATCAATGAGTCATTTTCCTGGGAAGGAAGAGCCCTCGGCCATGCCTGAGATGAAAAGATGAGACAAGACAGTTTTGTAACAGTCGCGATGGGTGCCTTGGTTGTCCTACCTTCAACTGAGCTTATGGATCTCCTTGATTCCAGCTCCATGGACTGCTAGCTGTGTCCAAGAGAGCCATCAAGGCAACGGAAAGGATGGGAGAATCACATGTCTCTCCTCCAAGAAAAACTGCAGTGGCAGGGGAGAGTCACAGATGTTTCCTAGAGGAATTACCGCAGGAAATGGAGGAGCTCTGGGAGATGGGGAGGAGGTCAGGGGAGGTGTGATATTCCCTTGCACATGTCCATATCGTCATGTCAGATCCGTACACAAGTCCAAGAGTAGTGAGTACCCTCATTTCATAAAATGTCTAGCATTACAGCGGTTCAAGCCCTGGGGCTATCTCTAAACACAGCAGGGATTCTGAGTCCTTCCTTGGAGTCTTCTCTTCCTTCACCATTTGGGGAGGAGGCTGGAGTTAGTTAAAGGAGGGGCAGAGGAGAAAAGGCTGGANGAAAAGCNNGACTGAAAGCGGTAGAAACACATTCCACCTAAATCTGAGATTCCCTTCCCCACCCAACCACAAGCCAAAATGAGGACCTGGAAAGCAGACTCAGAAACATTCTCCAAAGCACTTTGAGCCACACCCACCCTTTATCTCTTCCCATCATCACCAAGTTCATGACTGACCTCGGAGGACCACCAGCATCCCAAGCAGGGTCCTTTTCCTCCAATGGTCATCATGGGTAAAGGGAGGTTGACAGTACAGGGTACAGATTAGAGCTATTCTCCTCCAATATCCCACAGGTCTGTTTTCAAGAATGTGTGCAAGGTGAAGAGGGAGGCACTGGCATCTCCCTTTCATGCTCTCTGCTCTCCTTCAGTATTCAATTTCACTTAGAGTCTCCACGTGAATTTTAGTGTTCATCACTCAGCATGTAAGCATTCTTCCTAGATCTNNTTCCATATGCCTTTTTCCCTTACTGGGGGGACCTTAAAGAGATCGTAGTCTTACAAGAAGAGGTACATGATTAGGCCTCTGCGAGGCCATGTGACAATAAAAACAAGAGCACTCACTTGGAAGAGAGTAACTAACTCTACCTTGAAGACTTGGGCTAAGATTACCCAGGAGCCAGCAAAGGACAGACAGGACTTTGCTGCAGCCAAGAGAAGAGGGTCCAAAGGCAGTGTTCATGTGAATGCACCCAAGTAGGAAGAACCAGGGCGAAAGGTGGCAGCTAGAAATTCAGGCAACAGGATGGGGGTTGTGAGAAGCATGGTGGGGAGAGGTCTCTTGCTAGGTCAGGATGCCATACTGAGGAGCAAAGGTCACATTATATTCTGGGGCCATGTCCTTTACAGCTCTGCCACTCTAGGGGATATTATCTAGCTAACCTAGAAATGATGTGCGAGCTCTCTCTCTGTGTTCTTCTAGATCAGGTCACCTGAACTTTTTAAAGAACTAAGTGTCTCNGGAGACATTGGGTTAAAAAAATTCAAGATTCATCAATAAAAAGACCTCCCCATCCCTGCAAGAAGCAGTCTCTGCATAAGTGGGTCTCAGCAGAAGAGTGGAGAACAAGTTTGTGCTAAGGCAGGCTCACATACACACATGACCTATGCACCCCCATTAGCTTCCAAGGCCATTTTCCATGTCTAGTTAAGAAAAAGAGTGGCTGTGTGCCTTCAATTCCTGTCTGAGTCTGGAATAGAGACCAGAAACACACAGACTGACTGACTGACTGACTGACTGACAGACAAGACAGACAGACCAACTACAAAGATAAAAGAAAGGGGACCAGGAGACATGGAGACAGCAAGAAGCAGACAGAAGAGAGAAAGGCCAGTGACCTGCCATCAAAGAGACAGACAAGGAGACAGAGAAATGAACAGAGTTACTTTTCATTTTTAATTGATTTTTATACTTCACTTAGCATACAAAATAATGAGTTCGACATTTTCACACATACATCTTAGTACCTTGCTCTTAATCACCCTGCAAGTGCCCTCCTCTGTCCTCTTCCTCATTAACATGTCTGCTCTCTCATTCAAAAGGGTCCCCCTTTCTCTTCCCTTCTCTCTCTCTCTCTCTCTCTCTCTCTCTCTCTCTCTCTCTCACACACACACACACACACACACACACACACACACATATACAGAGAGAGAGAGAGTTAAATTTAGGCCCTACATGTGAGGGGAAGCATGCCATACTTTCTCCCTGTTCTTCAGTTATCCCCTCTTGCTCCCCCTCCCTGACGTTAGACATTTTCCTCTGCCATCACAGCCCCCCTACTTCCATGTCACATGCATGATAAACACATCAGAATATATAACATATGCATACCTGAGAATTACTGAAAACTATAAAGTAGCATACTCCGCCAAGACGGAAATGTTGGAATATTTTAGCTGATGGATAAACGCAGGAGTGAAAGAAGCGTTAGGAAAAAGAGGATTGTTGCATACCAAAGTTTTGACAACCAAAGCAGAAAATACAAAATGAACATGAGGAAGATGCTGTTGATGCTGTAGTATCCAGCATCTCTCTTCTCCCTAGGCACAAAGTGGAATCAGGCTCTGAAGCCAATGACTTGCCAAGCCTGCTATCNTCCCAGATTGCTAAACACTCCCAGGAAGCCTTGGGAGGGTCCTGGTAGTCTTATTGGCAGGTTAGAGAGGCAGAAGACGCGATTCCATGGAAAGTCCTCATTACCTTGTAAAACTGCCTGCTTGCACTTTTCTACTATCTATCAGAAATTTCTGTCTCGCTTGCCAACGTGACAAGTAAGAACCTTTTCATCACATACTCTTCTTAATGTTCCTTCTTCAAAGGCCTGAGCTCCCTGCAGCCCTAATGTCTGCGAGTTCGTCCCCACACTCCCCCTGCACCCGCAGGCACAGACGGGGCCTTTCACTGAATCATCCTTGCACGCGCCAGTGGCCGCAACCCAGAGATCCTGAATGAACTGCCCTTTTTCTTCCCAGCAGGGCTTTTGAGAGACACAAGGATCAAAAGAAAGAAAAATAAACACTGTGACATGAGGACAGGAAAGGACAGAAGACCTCGTATTTTCACCAACAAACATATTGCTCCCCCAAACGGCAGTTNTGTAGCCCTACTTTCACTTCCGTTTCCGTGATAAAATATCCTGATTAAAAGCAACTCAGTAGCAGAGAGTGTTTGCGTGGCTTATATTTTCCAGTTATAGTCCATCACTTCAATGAAGTCAAGGCAAGAACTCAAGGAGCTAGTCACAACACATCCTCAGTCAAGAGCAGAGAGAAACAAATGGACCCTCGCNGCCTGCTTATTGCTACTTCTAGCTTTCTCCTGTCCTGTACCGCTCAGATTCCCCTGCCTAGAGGATGGTGCCACCCTCTGTGGTCTGGAACTTCTTATTTATGTTACCAATCAAGACACTCTCCCTATAGATGTGTCCATAGGCCAATTTGATCTAGCTTCTCTTCTCAGGTAATTCTAGGTGGTGGCAATTTGACATTTAACCAGCACAATGTGTTTGGATCAATTGTCTTTTATTTTGTTTCAATATGATTCATATATGTGTGTGTGTGTGTGTGTGTGTCCATGTGTGTGTGTATCCATGTGTGTGTGTGTCCACACCCTATAGGACAGTACCATCTTGATGTTTGACTTTTCCTAGGGAGACATGAGCAGACATCTATCTATTCACCCCAGTTAGGGCACTAGCAACTGACCAAAGAAACCACCCCCCAGTCTAGCTTAGTGAACAGTGAGTTTATTGGAATTACTTAGAAAAGTATGGGTGAGGAGCACGGTGACTCAAGGGCAGCTACATCACTGAAAAGTCCACGCCAGCACAGAGCACAGCTCATGAGAGCTGCATCCCTGGTGCTCCCAGCAGTGCTCGCAGGTAGATGGATTTACTGAAGAGTCTCTTCCCTCCAGCAATTGCTACTGGTGATATAACCTTAGGAAGGGATCTTATGACCCTTAAAACATTAAAGAGCACCTTGGTCCTCATTAACTTTCCTGATTTTTTGGATCTTGTATATTTCATTTATTTCCAGAGCCTAATGAGCTTAGGTGTTTNNGTTTAGAAGGAAAGTCTATCCAACGTACCTCCATGTCATTCTCCATGGACTTACCATGGTGTATAAAAGTAAAGGCACATTGAGTGTTTTCTCTGGTCCTACAGCTAATTNACAGTTGTAAATCCAAAAACAAGAAGTACCATATAAAGGAANAAGAAGAAGGGAACCCAGCAGGGATGGTACAGTGTGAGAAATGCCCCCATGGGTTNTGGTTTTTNNNTACTTGGTCCCCAGTGAGTGGCACCACTTGGATAGGCTTAGGAGGTGTGGCCTTGCTGGAGGAAGTATGTCNCTAGGTATGGGCTTTGAAGAGTGTAAAGGCTCACCCTACTTCCAATTTGCTCGAGTCTCTGCTTGGTGCTTGCNGTTGAGGACATGAGCTCTCAGCTTCCTGCTCGAGNTGNTATGCTTACCTGCCACCATNTCTCCCCANCATGATGGGTTCTCCTCTTGCCCTGGAATCATAAACCNAAACAAACTTGTCCTTCTGTAAGTTGCCTTGGGGCACGGTATTATATCATAGCAATGGAAAAGTAATTAATGAGGTAGTTTACCATGGAAGCTGCAGTGCATGGTTTTATGCTAAAAGGTCTCATTTTGAGAAAATGGGTAGTACTGAAGACCAAGAGCTTCTGGCACTAAGGAGAAGTNCAGGTTCTNTGTTTCAGGTAGGGATACAGAAGCTCAGGGAAGCCATAAAACCAAGAATAGAAGAAAGCATTGNAGCCACCATCTCCATTGTTTATGTNAGCAGAGACACTAAAATGGTATGCTGACTGCTCTTTGGGAAGCAGAACAGAGAGTAATACATATCTCTTCAAGAGACATAGAAAGTCCGTATGCACAGAGACATCTGTGCTCTGTGACTGGGAATACACCTCCACAGGGTAACTCCTTCCCCTAAAGATATCAGAGAGGCAGGGTATCCTGGCACCTGTGGGCGAGGAGAATAGACAAACAGCTGTGCAGAAGGCAGGCAGGCGCCCCCAGCACCACAAGCTCCGTGCCTGTAGCCTCAGCTTCACCTGCCTAAGATCTGGCCTCCCATCTCTGGAGACCTAAAGAACTAAANCTCACGTATGGCCAGAGGCAGGGAAATCACCCAGCAAGCCTTGGGCATGCTACCGGATTTGGGCAGCTCCTCTGCTGAATTTTAATGAAGTAATTAAAAGCTAGATAATAGCGATGGGGCTCGGCTCAGCAACACTCCTGGACCTAACCTCTTTGATATGTTCCTGCATCAGGAAGCAACTCTGTCACGAGATGGCTTCATTAATATTCCAGCCAGCTCCTGGCTCTTAAAGTGATCTATGCCAAAGTTTGTTAGTCTTTTAAATTACCTGCTGAGGCCCCCTGGAACAGAGAATGAGGAAGAGAGACATTCCATGTGAAAGACAATGTCAAAGAGGGTGCAGAGAAGACAGCCCCATTGTGCCCATGTGTATTTCCTATACAAAAAGTAGCCCAGGTTATTTAAAAATAAATAAATAAATAAGGAATTTGTATAGGATCACTGATATGGAGACATGGACTTAGGTAGAAACACCCATTGCATCGCAACCCACAAGAGCAAGACCCCCATGTTTTCAAGGACACCTCCCTTTAAGAGTTGGCTCTTGGTGAATATTCTGTGACTGGGCAGCTTAGTGGTTAACGCCTTGACTCAAAATATTTTTAAAAAGTCTGATTTTGGGCTCCGTATGGCCCAAAGACTTTTGCTCTGTGCCCTAATCTTTGCCCACNGAGGTCCACTTTGTCCTCGGGGGCCCGAGAAGAGCGGGGTCTTCTGGTTGAGTGCCTGTTGTGTTCACCCTTGTCTCCCACGGCCTCCCTGTCCTCTGGGGCCCCTTTGAANTCTCACCAGTTCTGGGGCTTCCTATCTAATCTCACACACTCACGGTTGAAAGCATGGAATTTAACCTCACCCATCTTTTCTCCACTTTCAACATTATCGTCTTGAAGAGTCAGACCTGGCTTCTTCTTGAATGCTTCTAAGGACAGTAAGCTCACTACTGCACAAGTTCAGGGCCAGGCATTTCTTATTATAAAAACATGCTTCTACTGGGGGAGAATTCTATGCTTGACCACTTCAATTCATTGAAAATTAATGCTTGGTATGACTATGAGAGGTAGTAGGAGGGAGCATTATAACAACTGTCTAGTTGTGAATTTTGGTTATGCTAGTTGTTACATGAAGCTGTGCATGGCTACACACATAAACACATACACACACACATACACATACAAACACACATGTACATATATACAAATACACATACAAACACATACACAAACACATGCACACACACATATACACACATAAACACACACATACAAATACACACATATGTACACATACACACAAACACATGCACACACAAACACACACACACACACACACACACACACAAGAACCTGTATAAAGTGATAAAATCTGAATAATCCCAGTGGATAAACTAATGTCAATTTCCCACTGTGGATACTGATCACTACCTATGCCAGGTATTAACATACCTAGAGCTTAGACAAATAAACCATGGGGCCTCCCTATGTCTTTCTACCCTGAAAAATCAGTGGTTATTTAAAAATAAGACCTTGAAAATACAATATTCANCTCTTGAAAGATTGGTATGTGCCACCAACCATTTCAGTCCCTTTTAGTATGTTAACTAAGTTAATCTAACAATTGTCATGGAGAGAATACACAATATGTTTCTCGTTCTCACAAGCAGACTATGTNACCTGTCCCTGATTACACAGCCAGCAGGTAATGGGGTTGAGACTAGCACCCGAGCTATTTGGTATGAGAGCAGATAGCAGTACCCTGCTTGGGTACCACTTNGCCTGATGATGCTACATCTGGCAGTGGAGGAGAAGACCTATCAGCCTTTTAACGCTCTACAGTAGACACTGTAACTGTTCTCTTAGCACTATCTATGCAGGACTCTGCCACTGGGTGCTTTCCCATGCTCTGTCTCCTTGGAGCTTCAAGACAACCCTGTGAGGGATTTACTTCTTACAGTTCCCAGATGAGCCTACTGGGAGTCTGGCCCCTAGACCCCAAATCATAGGCTACTCACCCCTGGTGTTCCAAGTACTCTGTGGCTATTCTAGATGCACCAGGAACTGTCCCGGNTCTAAGGTGCTGAATCTTTGTTCATTCCAAAGGGATTTTCCCTGAGGCTGAGGTGTGCATCCATTTAAGAGACTACTTGGAAGACAATGAGTTCAGTCCTTTTAGCCANCAGCATAGGCCACACACAGGAGCAGCGGGAAGCAATGTCCAGATCTCACCACCTGGAGAAAACCAGGGGAGTTGCTTACCTCTAATAGTGTATGTCAGCACGAGCAGGCTCTTGTACAAACACATATGCCCCGAGGCCCCCTGTAATGTTAAGCAGAAGCAGCTCACACTGTTCGTTGCCTGCCTCTATCACATCCCAAACAGAGGGTAACAAGAAATGCATACAAATGAGGAGGTCTCACCCTAATCTAGGAGGATTCCGGAAGCCTACAGGGAGCTCACAGAACTTTCTACCTGGNAACAGTGACAGCTTCACAGGGTTGATATTCTATCGTCAGACTTGCCTTTTGTTACCAAGAGAAGATTTTCCNCAATTCCTAGATTGGACTTTAAAAACACAAATATCTAGGAAAAGGGTCATTTCTCGTGTNTTTGTGAAATCAAGTAAATGGATCTGCTGATAGCCGAAACATCANAGCGGTCCTCGTATTCTCTGGGGGGTGAAAAAGTGAAGCACACTTAAAAGGCAAGGAAGAGGGCATTGAATTACATAGTCAGATTTGATTCCAGAAAGGAAAAGTCTATGAACTGAATGCTTGTGTCTCCCTGGCCCCATCGAATTCATGTGCTGAGACCCTGGTCCTTAATGTGNTGGTATGTGAAGATGGGGCATTTNGGGAAAATGGAATGATGGGTGTGGAATCCTTCTGGTGGGATTAGTGTGTATATGAAGGGACAAAAGAGGGTTTGCCTCTTGTAGTTGGAGTTTTCTTTGGTCCATCAACCAGCTCCCAAATAAAGACACAGAGACGTATCATTAATTATGAATGTTCGGCCTTAGCCTAAGCTTGTCCCACTACCTCTTTTAACTTAATTTAACCTGTTTCTATTCATATACATTTTGCCTTGGAGCTTTTTACCTTTCTTTTATTCTGTTTGTCCTACTTTCCTGATTCTTCCATGTCTATCTGTCTGTCTGGCCCTTGGTATCTCCNTGTCATCTCCTTTTCTTTCTTTCTGGAGCCTAAATTCCTCCTCCTACTTACTTTCCCTTCACGGGAGTTCTGCCTATACCTCCTCCCTTTCTATTGGCCATTCAGATTTTTTTATCAGATCAGTTATGTGCCTTAGGCAGACAAGGTAAAACAGCAACANGTCTCTACATAATTAAACACATGCAACACATCTTTACATAGTTAAACAAATATTCTGAAACAGCCTCTGTGTGCTGTCCATATACNGACACGAGACTAGGGCCATCTGCAAGCCAGGAAGGGTCCTCATTAGAACTGGTCACACTGGCACCCTGATTTTAAATGTTCATGTCTCACACTATGAAGCTGGTCCAAACAACTCAACTGGTCCACACGAGCATCCCAGGCTATGTATGATACTGTATTACAGCCTCCTATATAGACTGAGTCAGTTAATGATGTACTCCTAAGTAAACCCTCTAAGAATCACGTTNCTAAATTTCAGAATGTCTATACAATCCCTCTTTGAATTGGTCTTTTCCTGGGCTGGTCCAGGCCCACCCTTTCCATGGCTGTTTCTCTACTTTGAATCTTCAGCGCTCCTGAAGAAACTCCAGTATCTGGAAATAGGAGGAAAGTTGTCTTCTTTCCCTTCTTAGNAAACCCTATCTTTTCCTTCTTACTAACCCTATTAAGAGGTCTCCACCTCTAACGTCTCATTATCTTCCATATTCAGCTTACTATATTTTTATTTCAATTCAATAAGATATAACATGCATTTATCAACTACCTACTCTGAGCAAGTCACCAAATCTAGTGGAAAAAGAATAAATCAGGGGCAACCAGGGTTCTCTGAAGGGAAAATAGGTAATTGAGTGTTTGGTTTATACCAGCCTGCCATTATCCATCAAATTCTCCTGCTGTTTCCCTCTACTCAAGGGTCTATGTTGAGGTACTAGTTAGCTACTGCTAATGAAGAATACTGCATAACAGCTGGTCCCCAAATGTCATTGACTGAAACATTTTTCTCCCTCATCAGCCTGTAACTAGGTCTGGATTCAGCAGATCTCACCCAAGCTCACTTGAGTCTAGCTTAGGCGCTGAGTTCAGACATGTCCTATTTGCATCCTTATTCTCCACAGTACTGGAGTTATCCAGGGTGTGTTACTAATATGGAAAACGGAAGAAATGCAAGAAGCTGCTCCAAACAACTCAAGCAACTTCAAAGCTTGTTGTCAAGNCACATATCCCAACACCACACTGATTAAAGTCAGGTATAATACCAATGAATCTATACTCTATTAACACAGGCTATGATAGCCATGCCCAGCATCAGTGAGACACATCCTGTATTGGTACGTATGGGATATGGTAGCCATGCTAGCATTGGTGGGGCATATGCCCCTCCTCCAGTTGGAGGTACTCCAAGCCACACTGATATGCAATTTTGTTGCAGAAAAAGAAAATAATTAAAATCAATTATGTGTCTGTCGGTTAGTAATAACTAATTTACTACTTGAGACAAGGCTCTGAAACCTTAGATGCCCCTGACAGAACAGGGCCTGAGTCTAGGACAGGAATGTGAATCAATTGGCCAATAAGCACCACTTCCCTTCTATTGTGGCCTGGCACAACAAACGACCATTGTGACTAGAAAGCAGCTGTGGACACAAAGCGAAGCTTCCTGCATTGTGTCTTGCTGGCTTTCGTCCAGGACCCAGTGTAACATACATCGTAATCTGAGGCAGCCTTCACTCAGAACTAAGGTGAATCCTTTTTGTAGTATGCCTGGCAGTAGGGTAATTGGGGCAACTACCATGAAGCCAGACCTCCCCGTTCATCTTCC
The DNA here is from genome assembly GCA_001675575.1 of Neotoma lepida. Classification (NCBI taxonomy): domain Eukaryota; kingdom Metazoa; phylum Chordata; class Mammalia; order Rodentia; family Cricetidae; genus Neotoma; species Neotoma lepida. The sequence continues at coordinate 178,789 of LZPO01027488.1, read as the reverse complement.
CCGCTATCCTCTGGCCATGGTTCCATGGCCTTTAGCAAAGGCTAGACTCACTTGGTCCTAATGATGGAAGTCTTAAAGTCATATCTGCCATTTCCTTTTTGTTCATTTCATTTTTATTTCATGTGTATGAGTGCTTTTTAATTTTTGCCTACATATATGTATGTACACCATATGCCTGGNAGCTGCAAAGGCCAGACTAGGGCACCAGAACCTCTGAAACTGGAGTAATAGACAATTGTGAGCCACCATGTGGGTGCTCAGAATCAGACCTAGGTCCTCTGCAAGAGCCCCCTGTGTTTTACTTGCAAGTACTTGACAGACCTGCAGTGAAAACTGAGCAGGAGCTTTGTGCAGAGCTGGGTTTTCCATGCCCAGGGAAAACACACACAAGACTTTGACCTATGGTTTCAGATCCTGCGTGTGTCTCTGATGGCCTGCATTTGTAGCAGGATCTCGGAACTACAGTGAGCCTCAGAGGCAAAACTCAAGTGTATGTACCTCATCTGGGCCACAGGGAGAATTCACCTTTGAGCCTGACAGTGAGCTCCTTTGACCGGTAGAGGTCGTCTGACTTCCTCTGGCCCCTTGCTCCAGGAAGAAAGGGATGGCCCCTCTGGTGGTTGTGTAAGATTCGNATGAGTAATGTGTTGGGGACCGCTGCAGTTACAATAGCATTAAGGAAAGACGCTGGCTCATTTCCCACAAGGCCTGAGCATGAGTCTGGGGAGCCAATTCCTACAAGACCAGGGAGCTTAAAAGGGGTTTGAGTGACAAGACCCTGGCCTTCTCTGATGGCTTGTTTTCCAGTCCTGACTTAACAACTGTCTGTAACTTCAGTTTCGGGGAACTGAAAGGAGCTCCTCTCCAACCCCTTCACAGTGGCAGTGTTCTGATAATCTGCAAGGGCCGCGGAACAGCAAAGCTGTCCTGAGGCATTCTTCTGCCCTCTGGTGTTAATACTGATGATAGCACCCTTTTAAAGGCAATGTTGGAATATGGGACTGGTTGCTATAAGGCGAGGTGGGAAGTGTCCAGATAAGACACAGGATCTCAGCAGGCAAGGAGAACAAAGGGAGCTGGAGCCCAGATCGGGTCAAGGCTGTCTCTAGGGTGTTCCCTCTTCCTAGCTTGTTCTAAATCCTGTGTGCCATCCAGCAGAGCACCCACGCTGAGGCAGGAAGGATGGCTTGGTGCTGCTAGAAAAAGAGTTTCTTTGGCAAATGGCTGCAGTCACATATGCCCACATTGCACTGGGGAAACCATGGAGGGCTGCATGGGATGCATCTGATTTCCCTTTCTCAAATGTTTCCTGCAGTACGAGATGAGTGACGCTAGAGGGAGCCACGGAAGTTTCCTTCTCCAGAAACTCTTCACTGCAGGCTATTTGAAAATCCTACTTTGGAAAACAAAACAAAGTAAGAAAGACGTAAGCACTTAATGCAAACTTTCGGGGACTATGCCCAGCTCTCCCCAGCCTGCTCACAGATGTTCCTTGTACTGAGTTGAAAGGGCAAAGTGTCTCGCTCTGTTTTCCANGCATCTGCCTCTTCGACTTCGGGAAACCTCACCACTTCTAGCTTTTTCTCAGCATCTCTATCCCCACAAGGGAAGAGCATTTTCAGTGTTANCTAGAAAATTTCACTGGCTAATAAAGCTTTTGTTTACAAGCCTTCTCTGATGCTCCTGGGGGTCCCTCCTGCCTCCTCCTATGGTACGAAGATTTCCTCCTCATTAGGTCTTGATCAGCCATAGCCAGTGAGATTGGATTTAAGATTTAGTCCTTTCAGAGAAAAGTGTCAGCAACTCAAATGTAGATGCCCTAGCAGATGTCTGTGCCCNGCCCCGCAAAGACTAGTACTTTCAACAGAGTGTATGGAACTCCAGGCATGCGCTCAGTCATCTTTGTTCAATACTGTCACACCATCTTCCAGGCTCACCCAGACACCCAACACCAGAACCAGAATCACCAGAGCTATACCTCCCATCATATATCCTGCACAGAATCAGAGTGTGAATGTTCCCTAGAAAATGCATCCTGCCCATCTCTCTGCAGACGGTCCAAGGTAACCCATGAAATAGCCACTATGCAAGGGGGCAGAGGAAGTGGAAAGGGAGAAGAGTGGGTGTNTTCAGGAGAGACTCAGCCCTGAGGTACAATAAAGAAAGCAGCAAAACTTGGAAATGAGAGCCCTCAGCGTAGATCTGCACCCAGCTGCCCCACTTTATGCTCCCGACCTCTCCATCCTCTTCCCCCAAGTCCCATATAATGGATTTCCTCACATCTGAAGCTGCTGAACCCAGGGATGACATCCTGAAAGACAATAATTGCCACAAAGGAACTAGAAGGCCCAAATGATCAAGCAATATTCTTTCNAGATACNCAGTGACATTGGAAGGTCTCTAAATCAGGAACCGAGAAAAGCCTAGGCTCTTGCACACAGCAGGCTTCCTCCTGTTGNATCCATCAGCAGATATTCTAATGAGTAACGTAAGCTATACTCTCTGTCTTCATGAAGCACCCAGTTTGAATGGAGTGGCAAGACTCACACTAAAGAATTAAGCCAAGAATGGCATGCTGTCATGGGATAGACGGCAGGGGTACAAGCATTCATAGGAATTCCCATGAAGGAAAAACATCACCTGTGACCAGAGGCTTCTAAAACTAGCAAAGCCTTCAGAGACTCTTACGTGAGACAAACATCCATTTGAGAAAAGGACTGGGGAAAATGTAAATGTGTGATAGCACATATGGATGGGGACAGGGATAAGATCAGCAAGCCATACATTTGAAGCAATGCAGAACAGGGCCATTCAATCCTCCTATATGAAATGACGCTGTCTACTTAGGCTTGATATTAGTTTAAAATAAAATAAAACCATTTCCCACTTGATTACAGTTAGAATCGGAGCAGGATTTTCAGTGTGACCCTCAGTAGTGTTTAAAATAGTGGAAAAGAGCAGAGAAGACATTGCATAAAATAAATGTTTCCGATCTCAGCCCAGTTACTGCTGAATGCAGCAGCCAATTGGAAAGGTAGGGTCGCCCCTGGCATTCTCAGTCATAAGAAATTTAACGATGGATGAAAATGGATAGAATCAAGATGCTCTGATAGGAGTAGGAGGTTTCAATATCTCAGAAAATTGGGATCCTCATAACGGGTTTTACACTGGCTGGATTATAGCTAAATAGGATTTTAAGTCTATTGTAAATGAAAGGAAATCTAATTTAACTGGGCCACATCATTTTTACTAAGATGCGATAAATGCTAATGTCCTTCCTCGGGCACCAGTGGCTTGGCTGTGGTGANTGTTTGCGGGGTGCTCAAGTCTGACGGATCTCAAATTGGCCTTTTCTAGTCCTAAGGCCAAGCAGGAATCCACATTTTCAGGATGAAGAGGACGATGAAAGCAAACTGTCAAAGCTTTTCCCAGTCTTTCCCTGGACCTCATCACTATAGACCCAGGGGCAGTTAGCCAAGGTTTAGACATTGTTTAGACACCAACTCTACCCCAACCAGAGCTGCAAAACAGAAGCCCAAGACCTGGCTTTGAAGGCATCTGTCTCTTGATTTTTTTATTATAGACATGCGAATGAAAATATCCAAAGGTGAATTTCAAATACATGGATGCCAATCCACGGAAAGGAGCAGGAGAGCATGGTAGACAGCAAGCAGTGANAATAGCGGGTGCTTGCGCTGTCATCTAGAAAGCCATGCGTCACCCTNTGTTACTGAAATGCCCGCAAGCTCTCCACCTCTAGACTCATTTTTTTCTTTCATTTAACATCCAAATAGAATAATTGGAGTCTCTATTTCGTTACCCTACCAAACCACTTCCCAGGGAATGAAAGCAGGTTGTGGTTTGCCTCTGGTCCCCAGGGTACTTGCAAGCCACAAATGATGCTCGATTGTAGCAGTTAACCAACTTTCCAGAACACTCCAGGCTATTTTAAGAAATTAGAATACTAAGAAAGAAAGCTTGATGCCTGTATGTTCCCCAAATCTAATCCCTGCAAGTCATGTGTATGGACACCAATCTCTTCTCTCCCTGGCCTTGCCTCTGAAACCTGCCTTGTCTCGCTTACATCAGAATGCTTCCCACTGATTTAATGTCTTTACCTATTTCCCAAGTCCACAATNCTTCTCTCCAAANCACCTACTAATGACATATCTATGGTTATAACTACAGCTACCATTTAGTGAACACTCCCATTGGATGGTTTCCACCTTGCATAGTTTAATCCTCCCAGTGGTCACATGGTATGAGAAGTATTGTTATAGCCACAGAGCACAAAGAGCTCCCATGAATGGATCTAGGCTTAAGGACCTGTTGAGTGGAGGTAAAACTCAAACCTGGGAGTCTGACTACAAAGATCATGGCCTCTACTGTCTCTGTTAAAAGTGAATTAGTTGTGTCAACTTGGTACCCAGTATTTTTTGTCAAACAATTGTCCAGATGTTTCTGNGAAAGTAAATCAGGAAAATGGGCACATCTGTTGAGTGACCACATGGATAAATGGCTCTCCATCAAATGTGTGGCCTCATCTAACTAGATCATCAGTTCTCAATCTNTGCATTGCAACCCCTGTCAGGGTCNAACAACCTTTGCACAGGGGTCACATATCAGGTATCCTGCATATCAGATATTTCCATTACAATTCATAACTAGCAAAATACAGTTATGAAGTAGCAACAAAATAATTTTATAGTTGGGAGCCAACACAGCATGAGGAACTGTACAAAAGGGTCCCAGTGTTAGGAAGGTTGAGAACCACTGCACTAGATGAAGGCCTTAAAAGCAAAGACCTAGCTCTCCTGATGTGGAAGAAATCTTTGTAAGACAGAGGCACCGAAAGCTTGCCTGAGTTTTCTGCCTGCCCCGACAGAACCTAGGCTCAAGGCTGCAGCATCAGCTCTTACTTTCAACTTGGCAGCTTTCCCTAAAAGCTGCAGCCTCTCTCCTCACTAATAGGTGGATACTAGATATAAACCAAAGGACAATCACTCTACAACCCACAGATCCAGGGAGGCTACCTAGCAGGAAGGACCCTAGGATGACTGTAGCATAAAATAAGTTTGGGTTTTGCCCAGTCACTAGGCAAGCTTTAGTGAAACATTTCACTATTAGGATAAGAATTTGTACCTC
>LZPO01027488.1:37188-49000 GCA_001675575.1 Neotoma lepida | reverse complement strand
TGAGACAAACAGAAATCCCATTTGGAAGACAAAAGAACTGATTTGTAAAAGAAAACACATGATGGGAAAAAATGTCAATTCAGCAAATTGCTCAGTGTCACATGGGTTTAAAACAGTGACACCCCGTAGTTGACAACAACTTCATAAGGATTTTCTAAAGCACTAGAAGAGAGGAGTTGGAAGATTCCCAGTGATGGGTCAGAAGCAGACGGAAATGTGAGTTTCCCTGATTAATTCATTGCAGATTATAGAAGACATGCATTGACTGGTCATCCTAGTCTTCCGTGAGTATGTAGGATTAAAAATGACAAAATGGAAGCACCAAGCTGTGTCTACGGAGCCTTGTTTCCAGCCCTTCTTCCATCCACCTAGGATGCGGGTGGATGCTGAGAGGATGGGAAGAGAGCTAAGGCACTNNGAACTTCTCTGGGATGAGTTTGAGTTATGTGGAAAAGTCATCCTCATCTTCAGACAAGCTGTGTTGACAGCGCTCTGGCTTTCTTCCGTGTCTAATGACAGTCCTGACTCTCCCTGGCTGCTCAGATTTAGAGCGCTGAGAGCACACTGCATGTGCCCCTCCATAGCCTGTCAACTCTTATTTTTAAGGGTCTGTTTTTACTGCTTTCTCATTAGACCGTGAACTTCCCAAGAACTGAAACTTGCTGCCACTCATGTGATGTTCACTTATCAAGGATGTCTTATCAAAGTACAAAGTTAATAGGAATGGGCAGGAATATTTTCTCATCTTGGGTGGATGGTGTTTCATTTTCAAGTGCTCCCTAGGGCAATTGGCTCCTTCCCAGGTAAGGTAACTCAAAAGTTAATCCCATACCTTGACTCTGCCTCAAGACCTTGTGGTAAAACAGACTGTCCTATATTACTGAATTCCACTAATTTGGAGACTTATCTCCAAACCAGACATCTTACATAGAATTACTCTGGCAGCATTATATTGGATATGGTATCATTATATTGGTGGATATGGTATTATATTGGTAGATATAGTATCATTTTATTGGCTTCCAGTGAGATGCTTTTCAGATGGTATGGTCATATGGACTTTATATAGTCAAACATATCCTTGCTAACTAGCATCATGGTGAGTAAACTATTACTCCAGTTATGTTTATGTTAAAGAAATGAATATCACAGGGATACCCACTGAGGCCAGGAAGAGGTCACATACCTTCCCTGTTCCCTATCTTCATGGGAGGGATTGGCCTGGATGGACAGGGCAATATAGTCATTGAAGATTATGATTAATATATCAAGCATGTACCTAGATCGTGATACAAAATCCAGAGACTCCCCAGGATTTGTCCTNATTTTTGTGTTTGATTTAGCTCATTCTTTCTCTGAAAGGGGCTTGCCAATGGTAACATAATAGATGCTCTGGACAAGAAGCACATTTTCATCAACTCCTTGGGTCATAATCTTTCCATTTAACCTCAGTAAACATAATAGTGGACGCTGTTCCTTTGTTCTGGTCTTGCTGTGTCGGTGCTGACATTCTCTCAGTTTGAAAAGAGACTGATAGATTAAACCTGTGGGGATCTCCAGAGCAGCACCAGCTGTTATCACCAAAACTGTAAGAAGGCCTTTGGCAGCTCTTGCTCCTGCTACCCAAGGTTCTGAGGTGAGAGATACTTGGACAAAAATGTTCTGCTTTAGTTTCAGAGAGCACATACACAGGTGGCCTTCGGACTGAAGAAATCTGTATTTGCTGAAACCTTTGGCCGAAGTTATAAATCTGTGTGCTTCGTGGCAGGGATGTCTCTGACTCTGAACACAGGACAAAGAGCATTTTGCTTAGTCACACAGAGAAAAAAAAATGGAAGCAGCAGAAACCGGTGTCCAAGCTGCTTGCCTCTGTCCTACAGGTGTCCTGTCTTCTGTTTTGGCCCTCAAGAAGAGATTATTGGAATGTTAAGACTCCAAACCTTCAGTTTTAAATGATACAACTAGGACCCAAAATCATTCCAAAGCCAAGAGGGGGATCTGTGATTGGTACGTAAAATGAATAAAAATTTCTTAATAAAAAAGGACAGNAAAAATGATGATGAGTTTAAATATTTCATGGAATCACATGACCTTAAAGTAGGCAAAAGTTTCAATGTCAGGGTGTCACTTCATTCTTAAATGAGTGACAAAGATACGATGTCCCCAAGTCCAACAATTCTTAGCAAACTTAGTGAGTTACCTTAAAACTGCANGTTTCTAACTCACAAATGAATTTTGTTGTTGTTTTGTTTTTCAAAGGATTGTGAGTTTTGTGTTTTATAATCTTACTATAACCTATTTTATCCACCAGGCTTTTTGTGATTAAAGATAAACTTATCCAATGACAGGCCACAGAATGAAAATGAAAACTGTAAGTTCTAATTCTTTTTTCTTTAACCCTATATTTTGCAGCTGATTGGATAGGACATTAAAGCATACTTAAACAAGGACTTTGCTCACAGCAAGGTGTGAAAATTGTGAAATCNGACCAGATCCTGGTAGCCTCACTTGGCAATGAGTGGGTTCTAGAGATGTGTTATATTACCCCAGAGTTCTTATCACAGGTGCTAAAATCAGGTAATTAAAACTGAGGGAAAGCAGTTGAGTGGGGGAGAATAGGAAGATGAAAGTTTGTGAGCTACTGTTGACCCTGCAGTGACTAGCGTAGCAACAGCTTCTAGAGCTGCCCTGTAGAGANTGGTNTTGGTAGGGTGGTCTCTACAAACAAGAGAGATATAATTAGGTATAGATGGGAGTCTGGGTAAGAAAGAGTACCAGGTAAGGGATGATCTGGGTTCTGTTGGCCTTGGCTCCATCTGTTAATTTTAATGATATTTGAAGTGACAAGTCTGACTCCTCCTTTACCATAGCAAGGAAACTAGGCATGGATTTTAAACACTGAAAGANTCAGAACTGGTTCTTCACAGCATAAATCAGGTCACACAGACTTGAACATTCCCTACAGGTCACTCTAAACAGACAATTGATACATGTACCTAGATAAGTATGTAGATACATGAATGCCCCACTAGATATCTTTCTTCTAGGCTGGATACCTTAAGCCTGGTACCCACTCTTTACTTCATCATTGAAAATGCATAAGTATCAGGTACTGGTATTGGCTTCTTTAATTTCAGACCAAAATCACAACTCCTCACACTGTCACAGGGAGAACAGAAAAAAAAAAAAACAAAAAAACAAAAACAACTCAACAAGGCTACAAAAAGTTGCCCATCCAAAACAGGGTATGGTGGCACACACCTTTAACTTCAGCACTCGGGAGACAGAGGCAGGCAGATCTCTGTGGGTTTGAGGCCAGCCTGGTCTATACAGTTAGCTCCAGACCAACACCACAAAATGAGACCTTGTTTAAAAAAAATTACCTGCCCCCCAAAAAGGCTCAGGACCCCTAGTCAACCAGATCATTTTAGACATCTTTATTGAGATGTNNGTAGACTCTAAAAGTAAGAAATTTAATTGAGTGTGGGGGTTCATGTTCTCTAAAGACAGGGATGAAGTGATTAAGAAAACAAGATTTATCTATGGTCACAAAGACTAAATTTCTTCATTAATACAATTCCATTTGAAAGATTCTGTGTAGAACCAGAGAAGTTGAAGATTCTGTATGAAATCATCCAGTTTGTCCCTTGCTTTTAAGTGGACCAACAAAGATTTCTCAAATGGCTTCCCATGCCTTCAGACTATGCTAGAGTAGGATTCAACACACAGTATCTTTCAGATTCTGAACTGTTTCAAAGCATCCTTCCCAATACCTTACTAATGCCATTCATTCAGTTATTATCTAGCCTAAATCCTTGCTGGTACTTAGGTAGCCATTTATTTATTTATTTATCTATCTATCTATTTATTTATTTATTTATTTATTTATTTATTTATGTAACTTGAGAGTTGAGTGTGGCTCCCTTTCTGAAATATTTTCTCAATATGTGAGCCGCCCTCTTCTGCAACTCAGAATCAATAACACATATAGGAGAGACGCTCAGAGAATAGAGATTCTTTAATTTTCCCAATAATAAAACAACCTTAAGCTGGGCAGTGGTGANGCACGCCTTTAATTCCAGCACTTAGGAAGTGGAGACAGAGGTAGGCAGATCTCTGAGTTCAAGGCCAGCCTAATCTACAGAGTGAGTTCCAGGACAGCCAGGCTACACAGAGAAACCCTGTTTTGGAAAAAAAAAACTGAAACAACAGCATTGCTTATTGTTTACACACATTCACTCTGTTACTATGAGCAAGTGACATAATATTTTTGAACTTTAATTTCTTTGTAATATAAATAATTTTTTTAAATTATAGTGAAGTATTGGCATAGTACAGAGAAATTTGAATGTTTGTCCATGCTTATGTGAATGTATAATGGTGCACCAGTTGTAGAAAACAATGTAGCAGTTCCTTAAAAGGCCTTAAAAATATCATACCATCCATCAATTCCATCTCTAGGTATATATCCAAAAGGATTGAGAGCAAGGATTCAGAAAGATACTTGCACACTATAGAGAAGTTTCCNCCAAGATTAAAACCTGTAATCTTCAAGAGTAGCTTCTTAAGACATGGGATATTCTATTCATATCAAGGTTTAATTAATATGAGGATGTTCTAAGGAGAGGTGGAGCATTCCATCCTATAGGGAAGCTCCTTAAAGCTCAGGAAGTGAACAACTCAAAAGGCTTCAGGAAGTCTCTGAAACTAACCAGGTTCACTAGGCCCCTCCCTCCCCAAGCATATATATGAGTAGTAAGGACTGCTGAGGGTCTCTCTTACGCAAGCTGAGCTGTTTGGAAGAAGCAGATACTAGTGGGGCTGCCTAGGAAAGGCTCAGACCAACTGAGCTATTTGGAAGGACATCCTTCAACCTGTTGAGCTGTCTAGAGGTTGTGAAGGACACTCAGGATTTCCAACTTTTGTGAATTGTTACCCAGGCTTGGTAGGCTTTTGGTGCTACAGCTGTCTCTGAGTCACTTCTGTGACTATAAGTAATCCCTCACCCATATCCCTACAAACAACCCCAATAAAACTCATTAGTTCACCAAGTTAAACTTCGGTAGCATCCTCACTTTGGGATCTTGGTTCCCTATCTAGGCGACTAAACATTTGTTCACATCTCTCCCAAGAATGTTGTCACATGACATACACCAACACCCACAGCAGCATCATTACAATAGTCAATGGGTAGAAACAACACCAAAGTTCANTGACAGAAGAACAAGTTAGCAAGAGAGAGAGAGAGAGATGAGATACGGCTTTAGTCAAAAATATAAAAGCAGTATATACTGCAATGTGGATAAAACTTAAGAACACAATGCAAAGTGAAATAAGTTCGACATGAAAGATCAAAGATTGTGTAACTCCATCTATACTAGGTACTTAGAGTTCTTTGACTCAGACACAGAATCATGTGGTGACTGTCAGGACCTAGTTGTGTTTATTGAATGCAGACTTTTTTGTATTTGAGGTGATAAAACAGTTCTAGAGATGGATGATAGTGATGGTTACACAATATAGTGAATTACTTAATACCACTGAACTCCATACTTAGAGTGGGTTAACACGGTATATGTTATGTCATGATTATTTTATCACAAACTATTTATCTTATTATGCTGGGTTCCATAAGGTCATTCTCATGAAGTATGCAATGCATTGTGGGCACACTCCCTCCCACACCTCATTGCCCTCCCTTATCTGGCCCTCCTCCTATTAGTCCCCTTTGTCCTCCCAACTGGTTTTACTTCTAGTTCATGTCCTCTATGTAGTTCATGTCCTCTCTATATAGTCCCATATATGTTTTATAAAACTAGCAAGTCTAGTCTAGAAATGTGATATTTGTTTTTCTGAGACNGACAGTTTACTGGCCATGGTCTCCAGTTGCCTCCATTCTCTTGCAAGTGATATTGCTTTGTTCTTCTTTAGAGCTGAAAAAGTGTATATTTCTCCATCCCTCTCTGGATAGACCTAAGTAGGTTCCGTAACTTAGCTACTGCCAAAAGCTGCAGTAAACACTGAAGATCAAGTATCTGTGATCTGCTGACTTGGAGTTATCTGGGTAAATACTCAAGAATGCTAAAAGCAGAGACAGAGATGGCTAAGAGGAGAACATAGAGGGCACAGATACAAAGGGGGCGTTATGAACATTTCCATTCACTTTGAGAGACTGGACAAATACCTAAAACAATCAAGACTAATAGACAATAGCATTCAGATTCTGCTCTCAGAAGTGAGAAAAGGGTAAATTAAAGTTAAGTCTTTTACATGGAAACTATCTAATAACAGCCCCCCAAAGCCATCTTTATACAAGGATTCCATTTAAAAAGAATAGAGAAATCTCTGAAGTCTTCTTAAGGCAAATCTCCATTACAAACTTTCAATTCACTTCTTAGAAAAGAGCATTTATTCAAAATAGTGAAAATTGCAGACAACTAAACTCCTCTTTTATTATTCTGTGCCTAGAGAAAATGTAGATTTTTTTATTGTGCCTGTAATTCTACCTCCAGGGGGATCTTCCTCAGGCACCTGCACTCGTGTATGTATATTCACACACACACACACACACACACACACACACACACACACACACACGACTAAAAATAATAAAGAAATAAACTCCTAAGAAATAATATCTGTGCCAAGTTCAGAAGTTACCATCATTTTTCACCATTAACTTGAAAGAGAACTTAATAGGATTCAGACATTACAATGAGACAGGCTTACCACAGACCTTGCAATGGTCTGGGGGTCAGTAATCAAGGGTGGGTGGATGTGGATTGCTCCTGTGACAGTAAGTCCCTGCAGCTTCTTTGGAGTGGAAGGTGATGTGGTAAGTATCTGCCAGTCACTTACTAGCCATGTGGTGCTGAGTTTATTTCTTCATTGGAAACTTAGAAATAACTAATACCTCCCAGCTCTGTCTGGATAACTAAATGAGGAAGGATACCTAACACACAGCTGGTACTTAGCNAACATTACCTTCTGTTTCAGCTCAGGATGGCATTTCAGAATATTATAAACTACATTGCTTTAAAAATAGAAAGCTAGGGATGGAGAGATGGCTCAGAGGTTAAGAGCACTGGCTGTTCTTCCAGAGGTCCTGAGTTCAAGTCCCAGCAACCACATGGTGATTCACAACCATCTGCAATGAGATCTGGTGCTCTCTTCTGGCCTGCAGACATATACGCAGNTGGAACACTGTATACATAATAAATAAATAAATCTTTAAAAAAAAATAGAAAGCTGGTTTCGCAACCACAGAGAATAGAAGTTCAAAAGCAAGGTGTCAGCAAGTAGGAGCTCACTCTGCTGTCTCCCCTTGGCTTGTAGGCAGCTTCTGTCTTACTCTGTGTTTGTGTTACCTCTTTGCGTGTGCATAGAGAGTGATGATCGTCATCAGAACCTTATCTAATCCTAAACTACCTCCAAAAAGCCCGCCTACAAGCACCACCTCAGTAAGGGTCAGAGTTTCAATATATAAATGTGAGTGATAGTTCATGATACTCAGTTTATAATCGCTCTGTATTCAAAAATCACAAACCTTACCTGCCCAGAGTTAGTTTCTACCAAAGAGATATTAAGGAATCTATTTCAGGACTTCAGGTATAAGCTGGAATTTCAGTTTTTAGTCAAAGAACCCATTCCAGGGTTTCTTCTCTAGGCCCTGAGGCAGAAGTAGGATCAGTCTATCAAGTGCAAAGTTGGGTTTACTATTCCCATCAAGGAACTGGAGAGAAGTCATTATCTCANTGATACATTTCAGAGATGACAAAGAGTTCAAGAAGGGACTAGGTCTGCCGAGACACAAAGTTGAATGGGCTTTGGATATAGAGCAGTACATGCAAAGCTTAATTAAATTTTTCCTTAGCTTTCTTGGCCAACTCACCAGAAGGTAGAAACACACCAAGGACCTTGCATACATCTGCCTTCATTCAAGTCTGATTGCAGTTGCTTCAGCAATAATGGAAATTGGCTGTAAGGAGACTTCCGAGAATTCTCTATCCTTTTAAAATAGAATCCTTTGTATAAAGATGACTTCAGAGAGTTTTTATTACAGAGTTTCCATGTTAAAGACTTACTTTAATTCCCAGGTTCCAAATAGTTTCCCAAATAATTATTTCAAACTTTACCACTCTCTTAAAACCCATTCCCTCAGACATTCACTCCCTACATCACAGAGAAATCAAAATCATCAAGGATTCCCTCAAGCAGATGTTGGCTTTCCGTCAACAGCTTTAAAGTGTATTCTAGCCCATGCGCTCCTTCAAATCTCCACCCCTGTCCCCTGGTGAAGGGAAACTATAAGGTTTCTCAAAACTTGTGTGTCAACTTTGCCCCACTTCATTCTGACCCGTTTAATGCTTTCTTTCACCAGCCGTCTCCTCCTTCCAAANATGAAAACCGTTCTTTCCAGGGCCTCTGTCTCCTGCCTAGAAACACCCACATAAAAGCACATCTTCTTGATTCTAGGACTCCTTCTCAGTACTTACAACTTATTAACACTGGTAGGCAATGCTTTCTTTTATAATAATGGGCCTAAGTCACCAATCTTGTGCACACCTTAAATCCAATGTTTCTGAGTCATAGAAAAGGTTTATCCGATCACTTTAAATGAAGCATCATAAGATTATAAGAAACATTTTNATCAATAAGTGAACTAATAAAAAACTAATAAAAAGGTCTACAAGATTACTGAATACAAATATCAGTACATAAAGATGAATTTTATTCCTATAAAGTGCAATGAACAGTCAAGACTGAAACTAANTAAGATTTCACTCACTACAGTATTGAAACAATATAATATTTAGAAATACATTTAACAAAAGAAGTGAAACACCTGGAGAGAAATAAATGAAAGAAAGAGTTCAAGTGCTGTTGAAACAGGCAGATTTTCTGCTTCAGCGACAGGTTTGATCAAGATAACTTCAAAATCTCATCTAGTTTCTTTGCTGATATTGACATGCTATCTTAAAGTTCATATGGAAATGTCAAGGAATTAGAACAGCCTATCTAGGAAAGCAATGATGGGACTGGATGAAAAGCTACTTTAAAAATGACTACATTCCATTGTCATCAAGACACCATATGCCTGACATAGATCAGGCACAGATCAATGGATTNCTATTGAGAATTCAGGTAGAATCCCTCACATCTATGGGTCAGTGTTTTCACAAGAGTGCCAATAGAAGAAAATAAATTAGCAAATGGTGCTGGAACAGCTGCAAATCCAAATCCAAACAAAAAGTTATAATAAGAAAGTCCCGTTCAATATACAAAAATATTGAAAATTGTACTCATAATCTTACAATGATACAAAAATTGAATAATGCTAAAATTGATTATTATTTAAGGACACTTCCAGGAGCTGAAGTTATAAGTTAAACAGCCAATTGCAAACCAGAACAAACTTGAATCCAAAGAATCGGAGATTGAGTTACCTTAAGTAGACACCATTGGAGTCATATATTAATAGGGATGTTTAAAGAGAATGTTTGGCATATTGCTGGAGTTGAGTGTGGTCTAGCTTGAGAGTGAGGAAGTCCTAGGGCATTGGGTACATNGGGGAGCCTTATCTATTCAAGAGCTTTACCTACAGAAACCTTATACATTTTCATACTAAGACCTAAGAAAAATCTCACCACAGTAAGTGGCAGGAAAAAGCTCCCATTCCCAAGTGTCTTGAGCATGCTCTATATCTAAGACCTACTTCTCTGGGTAGGTCTTAGCTCCATCCCCACTCTTCTTCCAGTTTTCCCAATTAATCTACCACAAAATCTCTTTAGACTAAAAGATGATTATAGCAACATACAAAAGTTAATTTTCCATATGCCCATAATGAACAGTTAGAATATGAATTTTAAAAAAGTCTGTCTTTGCTTTCCCTTGCTCTGGTAAACACCAAGACTCAAAGCAGCTCAGGAGGAAAGAGATTATTTGGTTTACACTTCCACATCACAGCCCATCACTGTAGGATGTCAGGGAAGGAATTCGAGCAGAAACCTGGAGGCAGGAACTGAAGCAGAGATCATGGAGGAACGCTGGGTACTGGCCCCCTTCTACTGTCTTGCTCAGCTACCTTTCTTAGACAGCCTAGGACCACTTTGCCAGAGATGGCACTGCCCACAGTTAGGCGGGCCCTCAAACNTTAATGATCACTCAAGAAAATGACCTCTAGACAGGCCCTCAGGCCACTCTAATAGAGGGGACTCCTTAGTTGAGATCCCCTCTTCTCAGATATGTTTAGTTTTGTGCCAAGCAGATAAAAATCTATGACATCACATCCTTTGTCAACTTTGACACACAAACATATCTTTAAGCCACATACTTTTCATTTCTTCTCCCCCCCCAGGAGCTCATATTAATATCACAATAAAAACTACAGTCCTACTTTTAAAAATCTCTAAGTCTTAAAAAAAATAAAAACCTCTAACAAATTACAAGTTCAAGTTCTCTTTAAAATTCAATTCTTGGGCTTAAGAGATGACTGGATAGTTAAGAGCAATGGCTACTCTTCCAGAGGACCTGGGTTTGATTCCTGGCATCAACATAGTAACTTACAACTTACAGTTTCATGGGATCCACCTCCCTGTTCTGGCTTCCATGGACACCAGGCATGCATGTGGTGCACAGGCGTATATGCAGGCAAGATAGTCAAATACATAAAATAAATAATTTTTGAACTCCAGAGTCTCTTAACTGTGGGCTCCAAAAAGTAAAAAACAAATTACATAATTTCTTATTTTAAAAGTGAATAACCNAAACATAGTTGCAATAAGACCAGAGCAAAACCAAACTCCAACAGTGTCATAGCTCAGTTTCCAATGTCTGGAACTCACTCATTATCTTCTGGACTCTAAAGAGCTTGGGTAGCCCCACCTCGCCAGCTCTGCCATCTACAACAGACACTGCTTGTCTCATAAGCACAGGCCAGCACCACTCCACAGCTACTGCTCTCTTTGGTAGTCACACCACAGTCCTGGCATATGCTAGGGACTTCCCTGCAACTGAGGCTACATCTACTCCAATGGCCTTGTGCCTCACTGTAGGAACTCCAACCCTATTGTGTGGTGCTTTACACCAGGGGCTTCTGTATNTAACTCTTAGGAAATACTTCTCCTAANATTCTGCCTCAATGATACTGATCTCTTATTGGTCACAGATTATTCTGGCCTACTAGCATCTCTTGTCCTCTAAAGGTTTTACTTCCATAGATTCTTAAGCCAGAAGATCACATGAACAGCCCTGAGAGTCTTCACTTCCCTCTGAAATTTCACAAGACAGGCCTCCATCACCTGCATTTTGTAATGTGAATCTTAAATGGTCTTATTAATTGAAAACACCAGGCCAGGTATTGAGGTAAATTCTGAAAGGTCAGAGAAACAGAACAAGCCACAGCCAACCTCACCTTGCCAACTCCTCAGCTGATCTTGTTTCCTCACACTGCAGGCTTCTGAGTCCTCATCCAAATGAATCTCAGCTCAACTGCTGCTCAAAGCCTGAAAGCTTAAGAGGCCTCCAGTTCCTGGTTCTCACGCCTTATATACCTTTTTGCTTCCTGCCATTACTTCCTGGGATTAAAGGCATGTGTCTTTTCCAAGCAAGACATGAGATCTCGAGTGCTGGGATTAAAGGTGTGTGCCATCATGCCTAGGTCTGTTTCCATTGTGGCTTTGAACCCACAGAGATCTGGATGGATCTCTGCCTTCGGAATGCTAGGATTAAAGGTGTGTNTGCCACCATTTTCTGGCCTCTATGTCTATCTAGTGGCTGTTCTGTTCTCTGACCCCAGACAAGTTTTATTAGG
>LZPO01027488.1:16381-27707 GCA_001675575.1 Neotoma lepida | reverse complement strand
GAAAACTACAACAAAATGAAAAGACAGCCGACAATATGGTAGAAAAATCTTTGCAAGCAATACATCTTACAGAAGATTAATATCTAGTATTTACAATTAACTCAAAAAAATTGAATACCAAGAAACCCAATATTTTTAATGAAATGGACAGAAATTTCTCAGAAGATGAAATACAGTTGATCAATGAAGCTATCTAAGTGTGCTCAACCTCACTAGCCATCAGAGAAATCCATTAAGAGATTAATTCCAAACCAGGTTTCCATCCAAAGAGAAACAGATCAACAAAACATGCTACGTATATTCAGTGGAGTTTTTCTCAAGCATAAAGAACAATGGACTTATTTGCACGAAATGCATGCACCCAGGGGTCATCATTTTGAGCAAACTATCAGTCTCAGAAAAGCAATTATCACCTTTTTCCTCTTAGATGTGATTCCTGGATTTCATATGCATGCATAAAACCATATGACAGGAAAGTAGAAGCAAAAATGTCTATGGAAAAAAGGACTAACAGGAGTAGGGGTTGAGAAAGGAGAGCCAAAAAGACATGATTGCAAAAATATGCTCAAGATATGTTATATACTTTCATTAAAATGTTCTTTTATAACCCAGTATCATGTGCAATGAATACATGCCAATGTTATATATGGCTATATAGTATATGTATATATTATGTACATTATATATAATTGCTATCAATATAAATATTATATATATATGCTTAAAATGCTGACATATAGTATATCATGCATAGTAAGAGTAAGTTTTGCTTCAGGTAAATTTTGTCTCTATTTTATGCTTTTGTATGCATGCACTGTATTGTGATGAGAAAATCATTTTTTAATATTATTTAATTTCAAAAATTTTTAAAACTACTGAGGCGAGGCATAAAATTATTTGGATTCAGCCTCACTGCATTTTTATGACTTCATAGTTGGATTATTAACTTAGTCCAACATTTCTTGATTTCCATATTTGCTCTATCCAGACATCTTACTCTCAAGGACATTTGTCTGGCAGACAAATAACAAGCAACAACTAGATAATGTTGAGAATGTTTAACTGCCACACCAGGCCACCCTTCAGAAACAGCATGTCATAAACAAAAGGTAGAGCTGGGAGATTAGATTGAATTTCCAAGATGTCTGATCAGTGCAATCCCTGGGGAAAAGTGAGAACTGATTCATAGAGTAGGAAAATGGGAGGACTTAGAATGGAGGACAGAGCCTGAGCCGATGGAGGTAAGGAAGCATGTTCTGTCTTGTGCAGTCTCCCTGAGACAAGAGAGGGGTTGCTGGGCATAACCTTGGAAAGAAGCAGTATACAAGGATAGTCTCTTGTCAACTTCCTGTGTCCTGTGAAGTTTTGTTTGCTTGGTTTACCCCCACTCTGAGCACCCACATAGAATCTGGTTCTTCCCTTCCCTTCATTATCTTCTCTCAGCCCTGACCCTGGCTGGTTACTGTATACATCCTTCCAACCAGGAGAGGGCAAGAGGCAGTACTTCTTCATATAATTAAAAAATAATAATAAAACTCATATGGAAAAACAAAAGACTCTGAACAGACGAAGATGTTCAGAAAAAAAGTGTGCTGGGAACATACCCATACTTGATTTCAAGTATACAACAGAACTACAATAACAAAAACAACATGGTACCACACAAAACAGCCATGCAGATCAACAGAATTGAATAGAGGATCCAGATATAAACCCACACAGATACAGTCATCTCATTCTTGACAAAGATATAAGAAAGACACATTAGAGAAATGATAGTCTCTCATTGAAGGGTGCTTGGAAAAATTGGTTATCTGCATATAGAAAAAAGAAACTACATCCCTGTCTCCTACTCTGTAGAAAGTTCAATCTCAGATGAATCAAAGACCTCAACATAAGGCAGGAAACAGCACAATGTAAAAAGCCTGTCAAGCTAATCCACGATACTGGTGTTCTTAATGTACTGTACTTGAAGGAAACCTTTGCCCACAGGACATTCTCACAGAGCATTGATATCAGCTCTGATGAGTTATCAGTGACACATCCTACCTGCGTGACTTGGTGTGGCTGCACTGCTAATGCACTTTACAGGTTAGCCTCTGAGACACTGCTGAGAGTCTGAACCTAGGGCAAAGGTCACAAATCAGTGCAGTCAGGTGTACTTGAAGTCATTTCTATGAACATGGAAAGACTCACAGCTTTGGGAGCTTCTTCTCTTCAAATTGTCCCCAACACACACACACACACACACACACATACACACATACACACACACATACATAGACACACAGAGACAAACACATACACACACATACACAGACACACACAGAGACATATACATACACAGAGACACACAGAGACATACACACATATACACAGACACACAAACACACACACAGACATACACAGAGACACACACAAACAGACACACAAAGAGACAGATACACATACACACAAACACATACACACACATGTGTCTCTTCCTCACCCNGAAGGTTCTAAGGCTGGAACATAGACAAATTTAAAGTTATTTCCTGCATTCACTCCTATCAAGATTAATCATCGGAACCTGTGACTCAGCACGCAACTTAGTAATCTCATTCCAGAGACTCACTGCCAGCTCCTAGGGCGTCATGTTTTGACATCTACCATCTAGTCCCACGTACAGAGGCGGTCCAAGCAGGGTCATCCTAACAGCAGTGACCTCAATGAGGACTTCCGCATTGTGGGTAATTGGGGTCTCCCTTACATGGGATGAAATAGAGGGCCTGGACCAGCCTTCTCAGTCACCCTGGAAGCCTCCTGTCCCGAACACAGACAATACACCATCGTTGGAGGGCATCAAAACTCCACAGACGAAAGGTTCTAGAGCAGTGAAGTTCCAGACGGTTTTTCCACTTGTGCAATAGAGATTTGTGAATGAGGACAATCCAGACCCGTTCCCACAGTAACTAGAAACCTGCTATAGTCNGGTCACCGTGGAAAGGTGAAAGGTGAGTGAGGTACGCACTCCATCCCGTAGTCATCTCAGTAAACAGCTGAGCTAAGGAGTTGGAAGGGTCCACAGGTGGAGTTCATAGGTCCACAATTTCTTAAAGTTCTACATAAAGTTTCACAGCATTTGTGCACTTTTTCTGTTTTTTATTATTATTAAAACATTCGATGTACAACTGCAGGAGAGATACAGAGAGTTTGAACATAAATAGAGGTACAAATTCTCACATTTTTTATAAGAAAACTCTAGATCGTATCAGATAATCAAACAGATATGTAATGAAAAAAATAAGGATCAGTTTCCTCACTCAACTGTAATTTTTGTATGTTTCCATGGTAAGAAAAGTGGCATTATACCTTAGATAAAAACAAGGAAGAAAGCTTTTACAGAAACTGCCATCCATGTATTGTCCATCCCAACATCTAACATTTTAAACAAGAATTCAGAGAGCAGCTTCTAGCAGTCAAATTATATCTGCTTTGACGGGATATGTATTACNAAGAAACATCAATTAGGTTGCTTTGGACAAAACTAAAGGGCAGCCCTGATTTTCTGAGAAGTTCTGTGTGACATGCCACTGCTCCTGACAACATNCANACAGCCTCTCCAGTTCTAGTCCCACCACGGCACCATGTTTAAAACCAAGAAAATGGAACAGTGCAATTTATGGTCCTGTCATCAGAGAAATGTTAAGAATGCCCCCAGAGCAGATTCTGTCACTGCTATGAAAAAGGAAGAAAGTAAAGACCATGTGGACCTCATCCCCAGGTCCGCCATACTTTCCTGTCTGAGCTGGCTCACTGCAATCCCAAGATCCATCTTCACAAATTGTTCATGTGCTCATGTGTGTATATATAATCTGATTTTTTAAAATCTGTATCCAGGAAACTCTAAACTTTATTCTTATTCTGCTGTGGTGGTGAAGACAAGTCCTTGTCTAATTTGAGAATGTCCCTACTGTTGAGGAACTGGGGAAAAAAAAAATACTTCACATGTGGGAATTGTCCCCTAAATTGCTAAAGAAATGTAACTGAAGTCTAGCTGTTTTGTCAAAAGATGAACTGCAGACTAAGTCCACAGATAGTAGCTTTCTAAGCAATGTAAAACTGTACATATAAATCAGGATTTTATGTTTTTCTTTTTATGATAATATTTCACCTGAGAAGAAATAGCATATGAATAATTGGGCTTGTTTTGGTCCAACTTATGGTAGGAAGCACTTTATGGATAATTTATATTAGCAAAACTGATTTATTCACCAGAAGTTGTGATAAGACAGGTGAAAAGTTAGAATTTATAATACTAACCTCTCTGATTTATTCTCAATTATTTTGTTAATAAATATCTTTATCAGAAATAGGTCATTACTCATAGAGTAATAAAGGATAGAGTTAACAGTTAACCATATCACGTGTCTTCAGTTATGTAATGTTGATTTGGGACAGTTGTGTAAGGTTTGCACAAAATAAGTTCCGACTAGCTGCCCAGGTAATAAATGATGTCAGCTTTGTGACAAGTGAGACTATAATGTGACAGTTTAGAAATATCCACTTAGTGCATGGTGGTATATTTCAAATGATAATGGAAAAAATGATTAATGCTATCTTAATGGCATCTTCCTAATAGCTGTTTTGTCGTTATTAACTGTTACATCCTTTTGCTAAGGAACTGAGCTGGTGGTCCTTGTAACAAGTTTGTATTTCCAGGTCTGAANGACTTCCTTTTATGAAATCTCAGAAAGTTTTATTAAATAAAGCTTGTAGATTATTACTGAATCATATAAATGATGATAAAGTACACTGTGTGCCTTTGCTGGTGATGTTTTTTAAAGAGCAGAGTTAGAAGGAATTTCTCATGACCCAAATGAACATTCTCTTGTGTCTCACCAAGCAGCAGAAACTGGAAAATATCTAAGGTGTGTGAAGATTTTCCCTTAAATACTGGGAATTTGGAGTGGAGTATACTGGATTGGAGTGGAGTATAGCAATAACATACAACATGTAACATACAACATGAGATCTGCCCACACACTAAATTTCTAAGTGTGTAACACATTGTTGGAAACTGTACAAACAGCAAGTTTCTCACACTCATTCACCATACTTGACTGAAACTTTAACCTGNTGGTTAGTAATTCCCCCTTCGCTTGAACTCTGGCAACTAACATCCATTCTGTCTCTGGACTCTGCTGTTTAAATAACTCATTCTAAAAGGAATGATGCAGTATTTATCTTTCTGTGACTGGCTTGTTTCATTTAGCGTAACGTCCTTAAGATCCATCCACATTGGTGCATAGTGAAAATTTCCTTCNTTTTAATGCCCAGCAGAAGTATATTGCTCACAAATAATCACATTTTCTTTCTCTTTTCATGTGTGGATGAACATGAGCTTTGGTTCCATGCCTTCGCTCTTGTGTATAGCTCAGCAATAAACAAAGGATGCAAGTATCTCCCTGAGACCCTGGATATCAAGTCTTTTGGATAAATGCTCAAAAGTAAGATAACTCTACATACCAGAGATCATGGCTTTGAGATTTATCAAGCACATCTGCACATAAATGATTCCTTTAAAAGTGAGTTGGAATGGTTCCAGTTTTATCTTTGTTAATCTTTAAAAATACATGCCGTATAAAAAGAAAGTACATTTGAATAAGTCACACACTGCATGCAGGAAGCGTTCCTATCAATGCTGTGACTTAATCAAATGACAGCTTTTCATGGAACAATGGGAACTGCCTCCGAGGGGAAAATGGTGCTTGTCATTTAAACGGACAACTAAGGGTTGAAAGGAGGCTGCTATAAATGACAGAGGCAAANTGATTATCAAGATATGATTACGCATCAAATATTTGTCACTAAAGATGGTGAAAGTGTTTTCTTCTCACATTCACAAAACAGAAGAGAGAAAGGGTTTTGTCAACTAATTAATTCATCCACACGCCCGGCGTGTCACATTTGAAATATCTGCAGGACATTGTGCCAGTCACAAACATTCTGCTGTGCCTGGCAGGCAGATGACAAAAATAAAAGTGCATAAGCCACCACTCCGAATGTTCAGAGAAACAGAGGGATGATTGGCCGAATGAGCAATTACAGTAAAGTGAATAATTACAGTAAAATCGGGTATTTCTATAAAGAAAATATATACCAAGCTCATGGATAGTATTGGAAGTAACAGTTAAATTTGCTAGGGATCTTTTTTAAGGCTGTGGAGAAGAATTTAGGTTGTTTGTCAAAGTAATGGAAAGGGAGCATTCCAGGCAGAGAGATAGACATCTCCAAGTCACGAGGCAGCGTGAACTACCAAGGAAACCAATGACTGATTTTATGTCTGTTGCAACCAGAGAGTAGAGAGTCTCAACAGCACAAGACTGTTTAGATGGGTGGCAATAGAGAGGGACCAGAGGGATGTGTGATNGGCATACTTAGGAAGTCAGCTTTCTAGTTTTCATGATTGATGGTATGGGAGTAGTAAGTGAGAGAGAGGACTGTAGCAGCCACTGGGTTTCTGGCTTGGAAAATAAGGATCACTTAGGAGAATGGGGAAGATACACAGGGAAGAGATTTACTTGGCATCAAAGATGCTTGAAATGATGCATTCTATTTTTGAATACCTGTTTGATATGCCTTCAATACATATCTGGTTGGTCGTTATATTCAATAGATAAGGAAGCAAAGGGTGAGGTGGGAACTAAGCTAAAACGATAAACATGGAGCCATCAGTGTAGGGATATGAGTTAAAGATTTGCAAAGATAGAGCCCTAGAGAAAAGTGACATGGAAAGAAGAGACNTAACGGTAGATATGAAGCCATTAGCAAACATCCTATGCACAAGCTAGGATAAGGACCAGTGGGATATGATGACNTGAGAGCCAGCAGGAACACGGGGCTTTGAGATGTGAACAGTGCACATAGTCCCAAGAGCCGAAATGTTTGCTTNTTTCCTTGTTTCTGAGGAACAGCCATAGTGTTTTCTTAGGAGCTGCACTGACATACATCCCTATCCCCAGTGTATAAGAGTTCTCTGTCTCTATTTCCTCCCCAGCATTTGTCAGCATTTATCTTTTNCATAACAGCTGTTCTATTATCTATAGGGTGGGATAATGTCTCAACGTGGTGATGTGGTTTAGTGTGTGTGCGTGCCTGTGTGTGTATATGCATGTACATGTGCACTTGCTGGTGTGCAAGGGCTGTGAGTACAGGGATACTTGCTATGGTGCATATGTGGAAGTCAGAAGACAACTTTCAGAATCAGGTGTCTCATTCCATCTTGTGAGGTAGGGTCTCTNTTTCTTGTTTCTGCAGCTGTGCTCTGTGCTCCCAGAATCTCCCATCTCACCATAGGAATGCTAAGATTACAAGTGTGCACCACCACACCTATGGGCTCCAGAAACAGAACTCAGACCACCAGGCTTGGGTAGCAAACACTTTTACCTGATGAACCATCTCTCAAAGTCTTCAGTGTGGTTTTGACTTCCATTTTCCTAGTGACTGATNATGTGGAGGATTTTTCATACATCAGGCATCTTTCACTTAAACAAAAACAGCTAGGAGTTAGGCTAAGCAGAGAAATAATTGAGATGCTGCCCTTGGATCCATGCAATAAGCTTCGGCAATGTTAACAAGGCAGTGTCGTGGTTTTGAGGGAAAGGAAAGGCTACATCAGATAGCACTGAACTGAGGAATAAGTAGAAATGAGGAGATGTAGATGATATGTGTGAAGTACATTGTGGAGACATTTACCCGGGAATCCAGGAAACCAGGGAGTAGTGGGTAGAGACCAGGGTCCAAATTACTTTTTAAGATGGGCAGATAAACTAGACATATTTTATATGCAAGCAGCATAACACGTTTCATATGTGCTATTTTAGTACTTTCTATAGTGCTTTCCCAGGTAACTTTAGAATCACTCTGAAAGATAATACTTAAAATTTTATTAAGTACCTACCATGTGCCAGGGAATGGTCTAATTGACCTTTATTACTTTATTTGACCTTCATGATAATATTATCACACCCATTTTGCAGATAAGAAAAGAGGCACAAAAAGGTGAAGTATTTCTAAAAGGCATAAGGCTAAGAAACAGCCCACAGTCTGGCCTCCAAGTCCTGGTGGTACCAAGAGATTTCTTGTTGACCTTTTGAAGATGGATAAGCTGATTCTAAGAAGTTAAACAATTTTCCTACCCTAAGGCCAGTGAATTCTTAAGCAGGCTGAACACCCAAACCTAATTCCAAGGCTTGGAGCAACCATGTTGCTGAGGGAGCAGTCTTGAGATAGAAGTGACAGCGTGACAGGTAAAATGAGAAATTGTGAATGCAGCAGAAGCTAAGAACACAGGCAGAGCAATTAGCTTGTTGTCTGAAACGTGCCAACAGGCTTGGGAATGCACGAAGCACANGATTAGGGAAGAAAACAATCTTAGAGACCACTGTGATGCCTTCTTAGCAAACCACTAGAAAACCAGACAGGTAGAAGTGTGTCTGCCTAGTTGGGGAAGTTCAGAAGACAGAAGATGGTGGGAAAAGTCACATGGAAATAAGCCATGTGACCACACACACACACGTGTGTGTGTGTGTGTGTGTGTGTGTGTGTGTGTGAGAGAGAGAGAGAGAGAGAGAGAGAGAGAGAGAGAGAGATCAGCACTTGTCACTCACCAGAGTTCCCCATCCCAACAGAATGGCTTCCTGCCTCCTTTTGTAGAGACCCCCTGCAGGATCTCAGAACACTAGGGAAATAATTACCCCAGCACCCTCCCCACCCAAAGGACAGGAGGTGGTGTGGCACGAGGTCTGCTGTATCCAGTGCAGCTACCTTTAACAGGTGGCATCTCATTGTGCCTTTATTCCAAGGAAACCCAGGGAGTCATAGCAAAGCAACGTCCCTGCCCCTGCCTCCTGCCCTCCCCTACACACACACACACATTCCCTTGGACTGTCAGACACAACTGGTTGGCGGTTTGCCCAAATAGTGGGGAATAAAACAAATTCTGAATTAGTGGGAGAAAAAAAGTCAGGAGCTCAGCATATTCTGCTGCTTACTCTATACATCTCTACTTAACTTTCTGCTGCTTTCTGGTTTTTATGAGAGTGACAATAGTATCGTATATGTCTTTCCCATGTGGATAGTACGTGCAGAGTATGGGGTAGGGCTCACGACAGAAGTGCTGACAAGATGAACGGCAATTATAAGAAACAGATATAAAGCNCATAAACTCAAGATGACCTTGCATTTTGTGAGGAGCCTCTCAGAGAAGCTTTGCCTTCAAACCAGAAACTGTGGCTGGGAAAACAAGTGCAGAAGGATCCAGAGAAATGAGAAAACAGGAGTGTGCTCCTCCCTTCCCCACCGGTCTCCTCCAGGGGTGTCGTTCCCAACTCCCTAGGAGGTCTGTCATGTGATAACTCCCAGTATCTACAATGGTATTTTTTCTTAAAAAGAGAGATTGCACATCTATCCATGTTTAAGAACTGTGTCNTTTGTTGTAAATTGTCTGCCTGTATGTTTTGCCCATGTTCTATTAGGGTGGCACAAGAGCCCTTCGTTATCATCAATACTGTATGTATCAGAAGTAGTCTCTTGGTATATATATTATCAATACTGTATANCTCAGAAGTAGTCTCTTGGTATATATACATATATCNATCATAAACTATGAGTTGACAGCTCCTGTCACTTGCAAATCATTGTCAGTTTTTCAAACTTAGGAACACTCATGAAGCAAATGAATAACAGCAAAACTATCCTGTGGCTATATAGATTGTGTGTTTACACCTAATGTAAGGATGAAGCAGGGGGTAATTTCTGCTTTCTCTTAGAAGGCTTCTATACAATTTTAGATATAAAGATTCCTGCATTGCTACTATTCATTTTTCTTGATTCCACAGGACAATNGAGGAAGGGATGACAAATCATTAAAGGTCACTGCTAGGACTTGGAGGGTGGACAGGGTTGTAGGGTTGATCCTTAAAAAAAAAAAAGATACATCCAGCTCATAATTCACAACACTAANAAGAAACTGTCTGGTGTGCAGGCCTTATTTCAAGGGCATTTTTTTNATTTTAGGTTGAACCATAGGAGATATTTGATATTCAATACTTTATGCACTGTAAAAATGATAATATTGTAAGTAGTTCACTCAGNCTAATAGATAAATTGGCANTGGTATTTCCAGNGAAATCCCATCCTGTCTGAAGCAGAGGGCAGTAGAAGAGTAGCCATCAAAGGCTAGGCTGCATATTAGCTGGAAAAATTCTAGCAAATATACCTAGAGGGTAAAGCATGGCTTGGACACACATGGCAATAACAATGTATATGGCCAACACNTACACTNTGTCCAACTACTATCACCAAATGCTGTTAACCTATATTAGCTCACTTAATACAAATAATAAGAACATCTTTAAAAGGTAGGACTGTGGTTAATTATCTCCAGTTCTACATTGAGGGCACTAAGGCATAAGGTTATCAAGTAACTCTCTGGAGACCATGGGGGTCCAGAGAAAGGTTCAAGCCCAGGCAAACTCATTTTAGATACCGGGATCTTAACCACTGGTCTATACTACTGAANGGACATAGATTGTACCTTAGAGTGAGGCTCTAGGGCTTCTAGGAGACTTGGGCTTATGAGCTCAAAGACCTGGAAATCAATCTTTAGTATTCATCCTTTCCTTGGGCGGGGAAGGTCAGACAGGGTGCGCATCCCTGCCCTATTCTGTGCCATTGCTTGTTCCTCTGGCCTCTCTATTCTCTGGTCCCTTTCTCCAACCCATCTTTTAAACAGATGTGCAGTCTCTTCAGCATTCATCTCTTTATATAGAATTTCTCACTAAATTGTTTTTGTTTATAGGAAATCTAGAATCCTCNTCATGACATATGAGATTTTTGACAGTCAATCAATAAATATCTTGAGAATACATAAATAGGTTAAATCTGGACCTTACAAGGGGCATTTTAATGAGCTATAAAGGTGGAAGAAGCATGAGGATGTAGCTCTGGAAAACGTGAGTATTTTCTGAGTCTGCCAAGAATCACCTTGGCCTATAAGAGCAAGTCACTCCTGGGCCTTCCAATATTTAGAAACCATCCCTTCCTTCCAGTTGCTTCGTGTTGCCACCTAGAACCAAGTGTGGTTAATAAGGTAGGTTAACCAAACACAAACAAAAATCTTTATAAAGGGAAGTTACACATACCCGAGCCTGTCAGCATGAACAAATGCACATCTATTTCATATATGATGGAAGCACCCGGTTTTCTTAACTACACTCTTATCTCCTCTCTCAGCACCCAGTAGAGAGCTAGGGATACTGAAAGTCATGGATAAATACTTTAA
>LZPO01027487.1:241787-258643 GCA_001675575.1 Neotoma lepida | reverse complement strand
AGAGTCTACGTCCTGACCTCTGGACAGTTTGTTTTCTAAAGACGTAAACTCTAAACAGCCCTGGATAGCCATCAGACTTCTCCTCCTTATTGGATCCATGCACACTCCCATCATCCACCTTCAATTTCCTGATTCATATATTAAAAAATATTCTCACATGCTGAGGGTAGCCATGTTGGCATGAAATCGTAGCATTTTGGAGGGCAAAGCAGGAACATATGAGTTTAAGGCCAGTTTAGGCAACATAGCAAAACTGTCTCAAATAAACAAACTAAAACAAAACCCCATTTTAACTCCCCAAAACATGCTGGATNTGGGTGCAACCTATAATTCCAGATCTCTGTGAGTTTGAGGCCAGTCAGGGATATACTGTGAAACCTTGTCTAAAAAAAGAGTACGCCAGGTGGCTGTAGATGGTTCAGTGGTTAAAAGCATTGGCTTCTCCTCCAGAGGATCCAGGTTCAATTCCCAGCACCCACATGACCTCCAGTTCCAGGGGAATCTGACACCCTCACAAAATACCAAAGAACACACAATAAAATATATATATATATATATTAAAAAAAAAGAAGCAGCTGGGCACACACGTCTTTAATCCCAGCACTCAGGAGGCAGAGTAGGATATATTCTCAATGGAATATCATTAAGCTATAAAAAAGAAATAAGGTATTAATTCATTCGATAATGAAAATGAAGATTGAAAAAAATTATGCTGAGTAAAAAGTCAGAATTAAAAAGTCCACATATTGTATGATTTTACTGAACACTCAAAAAACCCAGCTACAAGGACTAGAGGTAGAAAGGAATGAAAGGGACTGCTTAATGGAATGGGGTTTCTTTGACAGGTGGTGAAAGATGTTCTGGATCTAAATAGTAAGTTGATAATTGAATTCATTACTTTAAAATGCTATGTTTGTGCTACAGAAATGACATTTTGAAATGGTGAAATTTCTGTTTTCCCTGCAAAAAAATCCCAACCCAAACAGGCCCAATTCTGTTTGTCAGGGCTTACATGGGAGCAGTAAAGACCCAAGAAGGCAAGGCAGCCAACATGACCCACAAAGAACAAAACAGTCCAATAAATAAATTGTCACTGGGTAAGAGCACCTACATTGCAAGCCTGATGACCTGAGTTCAAGCCCTAGAACCCACAGAAAGGTGGAAGGAGAGGACTGAGTCCACATAGTTGTCCTCTGACTTCCACTCTCACATATCCACACCTACCTATCATCAGTCATCATCAATTTGCCACTGACCAAGCAATCCTACCCTGCCTCAGAGAGCAGAGGCTTTCCCATACATTGTAGCACTTTCTTCCCACACAACAGAGGACCTTCTGAAAGCACATGTGCTATTCCATCCCCACAATCCTCTTAGTAGCATATACTTCTGATGTNCCATCATTTTGGATAGTGTCCACATGTGCTCTCACCTGATCTTTACCACAGACACCCTCCTCCCATTTTTAAAGTGTTTAGTTTCTTCAAGTAGTCCCTCCAGATAAGGGCACAGAAATCTCCTTGTCTCTAGGAGTCTTCTCCATCATCATCCTTCAAATAGTTTCTACTCTGACAGTTTCTATTCACCCTATCTGGTCACTTTTCAACTCTAACATGGTTCCTNCTCAAAATTATTACTGTGACAATTCTACGTGAAGTCATCAGTCATTAAAAAAGCTCTGATACTGTTGGGCATCAACTACATCAAAACTGTCATCTACTCCCACCATCCTGGTCATTCTGCTTCACAGGTCAACAGTCTTCCTTTCAAACTCTCCCTTCCTTAACAACAAAACAGTGACATTCATCAAGGCATAAGCTGTCTGCCCTTACTGTGCTACAAGTTAGTAAACTTCTTCTTGAAGAGTTANATGGTGAACAGTTTAGGTTTCATTAGCTACACAGTAACTCAGTACTACTGATAGGATGGAAAAGCAGTGAATATTATGTATATGAACGAGCATGGCTATGTCTAATAAAAACTTATAGACAACTAATCTCAACTTCACACCGTTTCACCCATGATGAAAAACATTCTCACCTGGCTCCCAAACATCTTAAAATATAAAAACCTACTTAGTTCCAAGGACCAACAGAAACAAATGACAGGCCATAATTTGCTCACTATTGTACTATCCTATGACCTGTTTTAAATGGCATTTATTAACAGATATGATAACCATTTACTTATTGTCTGAACTTNAAACTAAAACATAATTAAGGAAAGTTTATCTTCCTACCACTTAATTCCAGTGCCCACCATAGTGCCTGTAGCAGTGGAAGATAAGACAGGAAGGCAGGCAGGAGATCGTCTACTGTGGTCTTGCCCTGTGAGTACACTGGCTTTTCTCAGCNACACTAGCANAGGCAAATTACAGCAATGTTCAGGCTAANTGTACCCGTTCTCTACCTGATGTCTTCTGGCTGTGCTAATGTACATGTATATATTAAAGTTACAGGATNNTGAAAGGGTCTTGAGTGATATATGGTCCAAATGCTTTATTATAATCTATCCCGAGCAAATGAGATCAANGAAGCCCTAACATAACAGTGTCAAGGTTCTGGCCCAGGATCGGACCACATAGTGCAGGGCAGGCCCAAAGACTAGGTTTTTCTTCTGCCCTTTCCATGATACAGTGCAACTGAAGAACTGAGTTGTGTCAGTCACAACAGGTTTTCCCTCCNAAATGCCCAACACTTAGGCAGTTAAAAAGGACAAAGGGAATCGTGAACTTTCTGAAAACGGTAAAAGCTGCCCTGTCCTGCTGCNCCCACCAAGCTGTCCTGCAGGCCTCTCCTGGTTACCTGTAAGAGTTCCCTGGTGGGCTGCTGCTGCTTCTCTTCCAGCTGGGCAATCAGGCCACTGAGGTGAGAGATGTTGCAGGAGAACTGAGTGATNGCACCATTGATGCTGTTGTAGATGGCCAAGTCTAGCTCCTCGAGGCGAGCTAACAGGCGATACTCATGTTCCTTCAAGGAGTGATACAGCTGCTCAAACTCCCAAACGATTTTTTCCCTCTCCATCTGGGTCAGGCTCTGTACATGACAAANAAAGGCAGTGAATAGGTAAGGCTTGCTTCTAGAACTCTTCAAAGTATTCCCAATGACTTAACCCCAAGACCTCATCACTTCATCTCATACTAAAAGATTCTCTCTCTCTCCAGTCTTGATAAACCAGACACACAATGACCATGAACTGAATTACTCCAATGGTAATTAAGAAATAGCCCCTGACCTTAAGGGACTCGGTCAAGTGAAAGTCAGGTTCATGAGACACCATCATGATGGGTAAAGAAGCTCAGTCTCCCCAAAATCCGTGTTCACACAGGATCTTGTAGAATGCCATGTAAGCATGAACTAGATAGGCTTTCTAGGCTGAGCATATGGCACGGCAATAAAGTGGGGAGAGAAGACACACTGTTCTACATGCTTGGAGCCCATGAGCACTGAGGGACAAGATCAGATTATACNCTGCCTGGCAGAGAGTCATGAAACACAGCCATCCAGAAGTGGCAAGGTTAGGTGGGTGCCCNGTGGAGGTGATCTGGAACGAACAAGCACACTTTCCTAGCCTTGTTTACTTGGTCCCTTTATATGATCCACGCCCTATGATTTTGGGGGATGCTTATGGGTTTGGCCTTGAGGAAGGTGTCCTCTTCTTTCTTCTCCACACAATATCTATTACAGTTTGCCTGTCTTTTCTTCTACACCCATTCCTCCACTACCAGGAAGCTGGAGCCAGGTGTGCTAGTGCNTGCCTGTATTCCTAGCGCTTGGAAGGCACAGATGGGAAGATAGGGACTTTAAGGTCAACTTCAGCTATATAATGAATTCAAGATCAACTTGAGCTATGTAAGACCTCATCTCAAAAAACCAAGAGTTTTAACTAAGGAAATATAAGTGTGGCAGTGCACACCTGTAATCCCAGAAGAGTAAGCAAGAAATATTCATAATTCAAGACATTCCTGGGTTACACAGTGAAATTATTTCTAAATAAACAAATGGTCACCAAATGGCTCTAGAACAGTCAAGAGACATTTTCCTTGAATCTGGCCACACCCACTCATTTATGTATTAGACATGGCTGCTTCTGAGAAACAGTAACTGAGCTATTTAGTTGTGGTTCAGCTTGTGTAAATCCACAAAGTTAAAAATACTACTGGCCCCTTTTAGAAAGTTTGCCAAACCTGATCTGAACTCAGCTATTCCAAGACGACCCCTTACCCCATCAGACTTCTAACCAACCTTCTTAGGCACTTACTAGGCATCTTTGTAGCACGCGCTTGTGCATGTACACATGCACACATACACACATACCTTGGTTTA
Source organism: Neotoma lepida (assembly GCA_001675575.1). Lineage (NCBI taxonomy): Eukaryota > Metazoa > Chordata > Mammalia > Rodentia > Cricetidae > Neotoma > Neotoma lepida. The sequence goes on along the minus strand of LZPO01027487.1, from coordinate 254,318 downwards.
TAGACCCTTTTCATAAGCTCATACCTCTTCTCAGCTGGGTAAGTCTTTCAAAGGCATAAAGCATACAATATAATCTTAGATGTACAAAATTAAAGCTAAAAGAAACCTTGAAGATCACTGTTTCCAAAAGGGATGTCACTTCTGCCCTGGAAGGAACAACTTGCCTGGCACAGGTCTGTTTCTTGTTGCAAAACACTTATCAACCCTGTCCCACCTTCCCACTCAGTCTTTGACTCTGCCCAAAACAAACCATTTACCATTTCAGGGCAGAAAGGGCCGTCCTGGCCTGCTGGAGAACCACAGGTTTCATCTGACCTTTCTATTTCACAGACAAAGAAATTGAGGCCCAGAGGGGCTGCACCCACCTCTCCATCTAATCTGGCTAGTGTCAGAGCCAAGAAGCAAACCCAAGATTCTGGATTCCTAGAGGCTGTCTCTGGACAAACCTCCCAGAGCTGACACTACTGTATGTGTAAGTTCAGTCCACTCAGGATCATTGAGAAGTTTCTTCAACCTATTTGCAAGCAAGGGGTGCCAAGGTCTCATTCAGCCATATGTGGCAGAGCTAAGCGGTAGAACTGACAGACACCCAGGGGATAGGTTGTTTGAAGTTTTTCACTGTACCCTGGCCAAGACTGAGATTTCTCAAGGATTATCAGAGACAGTAGTTCAGAAGTTTACTATCCAGATGCAATGCCTCTGCAAGGTGGCGATCTGGACCCTTACCAAGAGCTCAGCTCTCGCCTGCTCCCCCTGTGCCCGCCGTCTCTTCTTCAAGTCTTTCACTCTTCTGAGATGGTCCAGCCGATTCTGGATTTGTTCCTGAAGAAAGCAAACAGTTGGGCAANTCAAGATTATGCAGATCTCAGAATCAGAATAGTTACTCTGCTCATCACACAGGAACNCAAACTACAGACGCCAAAGCCTGGCTGGACTGTCCTTCAGACCACAGTGCCACTCCTGGGAAGAGCCCAAAGCACAGGGGTCAGCACAGCTCTACTTCAGTGATTTCTTATTTAAACTCTGAGCCACCTACCAGTTCCTAGATGGGCTCTGCATAAGTTATGAGGCATCTGGGTATGAAGGCTCAAAAGCTTAGGTGTACCTCTTCCTCGGAGAAATACAGAGAAAATAATTTATTTTCCTCATACACAGAATCGGTAAACATCACTTTCCCAAACTACAATTTATCACCAGTAAGTGAAATGATACAGGTGACAGCTCTGTAAACAGAAGTGACATTTGGATGAACTCACATTTAAACAACTATAACTGTGTGTGTGTGTGTGTCTGTATTCCTGTAGCCCTCAAAATAGACTCATTGTCACTTTAGAGCTCCTTTATATGTAACATTTTTGCATTGCTGTGTAGCCGTGCCACTGTTTATTCAACAGTCCAAAGGCCTCTTCAGGTCTTGTGAGTTCACTTACTCTTCATAATAACTGTTATCTCCCGAGTCTCAGAGTGGCTACATGATTTACTCAAGCAGTAAAGAGCTGTGTGCATTTCCATTAGCTTCTAAAACAGGTTACAGGGAAGTGCTGGGGACATAGATTAAGTGATAGGCACTGCTTGATGGGAATTCTGCCAGCCAGCAGCGACTGTTTGGTTTGCTATCCCGGGCCAGCTCGAGTTCGAGGTCTCCAAGGCCTATCGAAGGGGATGTAGCTCCAAGTGCATCTCCTTTGTCAAGGGAGCGTCGTCCCTGGCCCGCACGCGTTGAGGCAGTTAACAAGGGGGATGGGGGTGGGGACGCTTCTGGCCTCGCCAGCTACAGGTTTCTCCTTCCGAGTCTGAGCGCGGAGGCTCCGCAGCCGACAGGGAGGAAATGACGGCGCTGGGCCCCACGTCCGGCTCGCCATTTTCTCGGCGGCAGGCCGGGAAGCCCCCGGCTCGCCCCTTTGTCCGCCGGCCCGGCCCTACCTTAAAGCCCTCCACCGCCTCCTCGAGGGGCAGCACGCTGTGGCCACGGTGCTCCCGCGAGCGGTCGCACACCACGCAGATGGGCATCTGGTCCTGCTCGCAGTACAGCTTCAGAGGCTCGCGGTGCTTCTCGCACACGCCCATCTCGCCGCCGGGCCCCGACGGCCGCTCGGTGCGCAGCTGCTTCACCAGCTGGGTCACGTTGGCCAAGTGCCGGTTGGGCCGCATGTGGCGCTGCGGGAAGGTCTCCCGGCACTGCGGGCACGACACGTTAGTCTCCGCGGCCCCCCAGCAGCGGGCCAGGCACGCGCAACAGATGTTGTGGCCACAGTCGAGCATCATGGGCTCCACAAAGTACTGGAGACACACGGGGCAGGTGGTCTCCTGCTGCAGGCACTCGGCCACGCTCCCGGAGGCCATGGCTCGGGCCCACTGGGCCGCTGGGCATGAGCACGGAGCCGAGCTCTGCCGGAGCCCGGCGCGCTCGCTCGGCTTCTCCGCTCCGGAGCGGGGCGGGGCCTCTCTGGCCGGGATCCCAGACGCGCACGGAGATCTCGGGCAGCCAGGCCAGTCCCCGCACAGCTGCACCCCGCCGACAGCGCGGGAAGGCCTGGGCCCCAGAGCCGGGCGAGGGTCCGAGCTCAGGGGTGGCGGCAGCCGGGCGCCGCGAGCGGGCTCACAGGGCAACGTGGCCGCGTCCGAACGGATCCCGAGGCCGCGCAGACTCCTCAGGGCCGAGCGGAAGAGGTGGACCGGGGGCGGGGCCTGGCTTCGCGCGCTGCTCTCCTCCCGGCGAGAGCGCGGGTGTGCTCAGCGCTGTGCTGTGCCCCGGGTACCCAGCCTGGGCTTCGGCGGTGGCCGCCCAGTGCAGTGGGCGCAGGGTGCGCCTGGCCGTGGGGTGCGGACACTCCAAGCGTGTGTAGACCCGGAGTCTTTTGTCGGGTTTCCTCTTAGTGCCTAGGCCTCGGCTCCTTTAAAAGTAAGATGGCTTTGTACAAGTGCTGGGAAGCCGGGCCGGGAGACGAGATAAGCCCCTCCCGGTGTGTGAAGCACTCTGAAACACACCCAACTCCAGGACTTACAATTGCTAGGAAAAGGCTGAATTAGCAGCGTTTTCTGAATGGCAGAAACGGGGAAGCCCACCTTAGAGTAAGTTGGTTTACCGTTCCGAGCCTCGTTTTCTTCTCGTGTGAAAACGGGGATTGTTAGAATCCAGATTAGAGCGTTGATGACCAGACCCTGATACCTACTGGAGTCCCTCCCCTTTCTCCCCAGCGTTACGGCTGCTGGGGAGCCACCCCACTGAGAGCCTGCCTTTGAGTCTAACTTCTTAACAGGCTCCCAAATTTCTCACTCCCTCAAGTGAGGTTGCCAGACCAGATATGTCCCTGCCACCTGCTGAGGAATCAGCCTAACTACAGGTTCTTATGAGACCCTCTAAGAAAGGACCCGGATTCTGCCACGTGAGCCTCGTTCTCAGAACACCCCAGCCCCCTCCCTGTGGCGCTGGGGCCTGAAATTTTGAGTGTCCACGCTGCTGCGGTCCGTCTGCACATGGCATTAATAATCCTAGTAAGTTCTTACGCTCAACAATACGCTTCAGTGTCCCCCTTAAGCCGTATACCCTATGTCTTTCAGGGATATACTCCAGCAAGGAGTCATACTTTGTTTTGTATTTTTAACAGCTTAAGCCATAAAGATGTTTACCCACTAGTTTAAGTAAAATACCCAGTGCATGGATGGCTTTGAGTAGAACCTAAAACTTGCTTGTTTCTGCTCTATCGAGAATCCTGTGATAAGTCGAGGTCTCATAGCCCCATAATGTCCCTTCTCTTATCACGGAATCATTTTGCAGTTCTGCGCACTGTCACATGATGGGGCATTTCCTGCTTTCCTTTGGGATTGTCTCAGTGTTGCTCTTGTATTTGAGNAACAGGGGCTTCTGCACCTAGAGCATCACTTTAGAGGATTCTGCTCAGATCTTCACCATGAGACAGGTCTTGTCAAACCAAGCCTCCATTCTCCAACCTGCCCTTTGAAACTCCAGGCTCCAGTACTAAGCACACTTCTAGTAAAAGGTAGAATGCTTGGCCTAGGCTACACCATAGTCTAGTCTGGTTCAAAACTGAAGTCCAAAGGAACTGAAAATTCCACGCTTCTACTCCACAAGGAAGAAACAAGTTTTGCAAGCCAGTGTGTAAATTTGAGATGCAGATGGCAGATGTGTGTCCTTAGGTAATGAGTGCAGGCCTGGAGGAGTTCAGACTTGTCATCCAGGACTAATGTGGTCTCTGCTTTCCTAACCTCTGGAGGCAGATGGCCTGGAGATAAGGCAGACAAACAGGTGAGTTAGGGAAGGTGGGGGCAGGGGAAAGGCAAGCTTTCCCTGCTGTGTTTCCCACTGGCCCCTCCTTTCTCTGTTTTCTCTTTATCCATTAAGCTTAGTAGACTTGTCATTTACTTTATTGCTTAATTTGCCTGCTCATTTACAATTTTTCAGTGTTGGAGATCAAGCTCAGGGCCCTAAGCTAGGCAAGTGCTCTTCTACAGTTCCATCCAATGTATTTTAATTTTTGTTAATCCACCTTGACCTAAATTGTTGCAATACTCTATCAGTTTGCAAATGAATTTGAAATGAATTAGTAGTCAGAGGATGGAAACTACTGCCATTAATTTTGTTCCCAGCCTTTTTTTCTAACCATTTCAAACCACTTCCAGGAAGACTGATCCTTAAAAATTCTCCATAATGTTTCTTCCATTTTGTCAAATTTTAAAGTACTTTTTTGAGTTAGTTAATTTGTGACTTCCCTTGTTCATTGTGACCTTTATGTCATTGTGCTCTCCTCATGTTAGGTACTCGTTTCTGTGTATGTTGCTAATCTAGATTCTGCGTATGAGAGAAAATGTGATATGACTTTCAAAGTCTTTTTACTGAGCCATATTTTTCACTTGTTCATTTCTTGCATTTGAAGTACTCTTTGGTGACATCCTCAGCCCGAGATTCTTTGCCATAGCAATCGCAACCAACCACCTTACTGGGTTTCTTTCCCTTCTCAGTCAGTTTTACAGAGGCCTCCTCATTGCTCTTGTTTCTTGTTGTCATCAGTCTTAATTAGGTTTATTTGGTGCTCAGTGAGAAAGGCTTTGCTAGTTTACCTTTGTCACAGTGGCTGCTCTTTAAAGTACTATTCGGCCAGGTGACTAAGCCTATAGCCTGGGGGGACTTCTGTTCCCTCAGACAATGGTCTGTTGCTGCCCCTGAAGGTAGATTTAACTAAATCTCAATGTTCTAATAAAACTGAGATTCAAAGGCTAGGGTGAAAACCTGTGAGCTCAGAGTGTTAAAATAGCAACTGGCTAACTTTCTCTCTTAGCTGGTGTCCCTGAAGCCTCTCTCCTTCTACACCACCTTAACTAAATAACCCATGCTATGGCTGTGCTCCTCCCTGCTACTTTCTGTCAACTAGTTGCTAACCCCACCTCTCTGAGCCCAGGTTAATTTTATTTAATGCAAATACAACACATCTTTATATAGTTAAACAAATGCAGCATAAACAAATGTAACACATCTTTACCTAGTTAAATATTCCAGAGCAAGGCTTCCACCAACTTGGCATACACAGGCTCATTGCGATTAGATGCAACAACACAAAGATGAAGTTGGCATTTATCTAAAGCTTTGGCCACTTTGGGAATTTCATGTACCAGGTCATGATGGATGAGGACAGCCTTCCTCACCTCTTGTAAAGCAGTGTTAAGGATCATTACACCTCTAGCAACAATGCCTTGCTCAGGCTTTCCTCTTGGGTTCATGAGACTCTGTAGTGGCATGAGAAAAGTGTGTTCTTTCTCTCTTCTCTCTTCCCCATCTCTCTTCTCTCTACCTCCTCTCTTCTGTTGTGGGATATTTTGATTGCACTCTGACACTCCCCAGAGTTGCCAATAAAGTTAAACCTTGAGTTAGGGGACAGAGCCAATGATTAGCTGACCAGAATTAGCCATAGAGAAGCCAGCAGTTTGGATAGAGAAGACACACTGGAAGGAAAGGGCGGGGACTTAAGTTTGGTGCTTTCCTCTTTGGTTCTGGGATAAGGGAAGAGACAGGTCTCTTGCAGTGCCTCTGGCCAAAAAGCAAGGTCAACTAGTTGCTACTCAACCTCTCTGAGCAGCAGGTTTTCACCCCAGCCTTTGACTCCTGAGTCTTATTGATAAATAGAATGATAGAGACTTAATTTAAATCTACATATGGCAGCCACAGCAGTGTAGCCAAGGGACCAGAAGCCCCACCAGGCCACCACCTGAGTGGCTGGCAGGATGCTGACTGAGGGACCATGGAGTGGCAGATAATAATTAAAATATCAGTAGATTCATGTGCAGTTGCTACACCAACAGAACAACATCATTCTTCCTCTTCCCTCCTCTCCTCTCTCCTTCTCCCCTACCTCCTCCTCTCCCTTACTTTCCCCTCTTCTCTTTCTTCTCTCCCTGCCTCCTATCCACTCTCCTCCTCCTCCCTTTTTCCCCATTTCCCCTTCCTAATTTTGTGGATTTTTTTGAGTCAGGGTCTTTCTATGTAGCCCTAGCTGTCCTGGAACTCACAGAGATCTGCCTACTTCTACCATCTGAGTACTGGGATTAAAGGCTCTATGTTCTCAGTCTGGTTTTTTGTTTGTTTTTGCTTCCAAGGCATTGCCCAAACCTTTTAAAATTCAGGACAAAGATATTAAAACACAGCCAGATGTGGTGACTATACGCCTTTAATCCCAACACTCAGGAGGCAGAGGCAGGTGCATCTCTGGGTTTCAGGCCAGTCTGGGCTACAAAGTGAGTTCCAGGGCAGCCAGGACTACATAGAGATATCCTGTGTCAAAAAACAAACAAAAGAAAAAAATGATATTAAAACACCATTTACTTATTATTTATTTTGTTTTGTTGAGAGTCTCCCTATGTAGCCCAAGATGGCCTTGAACTTGACAATCATCTTTCCTCAATATCTTGGGTGCTTTTACAGGTATGTATTAATGCTTGTAACTTATAGTTTTTATTAATAAAATGTTTTGTTTTAAAATAAATTCCTATTTGTTGTCATTACTCTACCTATTCTAAGGAGACCAGTGACTTCTAGAATCTGTCAGGCTTTAACATCTCGGGGGCATTTGGCACTGGTGACTCCTTCCTCATCAGATCATTCATGCAGGCTGAGGGGGACCCAAGAGGTACAAAGATCTTCTTTCTCCTCTCTTTTTCTTATCTGCCCTTTACCAAGAAAATTTTCAGAGTTAGTGTATGTCTTAGTTAGGATTTCTATTGTTCTAAAGAGACACCATGACCACAGCAACTCTTACAAAGGAAGACATTTATTTGGGGCTGGCTTACACTTTAGAGGTTTAGTACATTATCATCTGGGCAGGAAGCATGGTGGCGTGCATATAATGTTAATTAGATGGCCGGCCCAATTATTTATATTTTAGCAAGATAGCTTTATTTTAGAAACAACTTACGGAAAGAGGGAGGGAGCGAGTACAGGAATGGAAAGGAGAGCGATGCGATCCAGTGGAGAAATCTGGTTCAGTCTTTAGTCTGTCTTCCAAGAGACTGTGAGCGATCCAGAAGCGGCAGGAGCAGGGAGGTCATGTAGGCATCCCTAGTTGTTAAGGGGCTGCCTGTGAACCACGGCCTAGGGGGAGGTCTTAGGCAGGTGTCGTGGTTACCTGTTGTCACTAAAGGGCCAGTCCCAGAGCCAAAAGCCAAAACAGCTATCCACTATACATGCAGGCAAACACGGTGCTGGAGTGGTAGCTGGGAGTTCTACTTCCAGATTGGCAGGCAGCAGGAAGAGAGAGAGAGAGACATTGGGCCTGGCTTGAGCTTCTGAAACCTCAAAGCCCACCACCAATGACACACTTCATAATGGCTCTTCCTTTGGACTACCAACTCCTGAATAACAACACAGAGACTTTTTATTAATTATGAAAGCTTAGCTTAGGCTTGTCCTCAACTAGCTCTTAAAACTTAAATTAACCCACTTACATTAACCTACATTTTGCCACATGGCTTGTTCCCTCTCCTCAGTACCTACATTTTGCCACATGGCTCGTTCCCTCTCCTCAGTACCGTATGTCCAGCTTCCTCCACATCTGGGGCAAATCTCCTGCACCTCAGGTTCTTTCCCAGAGTTCCTATCTTTCCCCAGGAGTCCTGTCTGTCCTCTTCTGCCTAGCTGTTGGCCATTCAGCCCTTTATTAAACCAATCAGAAGGTGCCTTAGGCAGGTGAGGTTAAACAGAGTCATCTTCATACAGTGCACAAAAAGATTATCCCAACATCTCCCCCTTTTTGTCCAATAAACTATATACAATAAGAACAATTATCCAATAAGAATTACATACACATGTTTTTTAATTTACCAGGACCTTCAAATTCATCATCATCTTCAGCTCCTGAAACCATTCCATTTCCTCTCCAGGGAGACCAGAGGGTACTGAAAGCCCATGGTGCAAACTATATCTCAAACATAAAGAAATAAATGCTTTTTATTAAAAAAAAAAAGAATTACATTCACAATGACCAGTCCATTTGTATTGGCAACTTTGGAAAAAGTACTCTGTTATCTATCCTATAGTGGTGAGCCCAAAAGTGATTTTATACCTAAATCACTAAAGCCCAAAGTGATTTTATACCTAAATCACTTTCTATCATAACTTGTATTGCCAACCTAAAAATGTCTTTTTAGACCATAAGACATTTTCCTAGATCAACAACTTCAGCTTTTATGTCTCTCCACCTGTATAAACTTTACATCTCTAGTGAGTTTCTTTTCTGAATTTGGTAACAAGGAAAACTGTAAAACTATAACTGTCTACTTTTCACCTCATCAGAGACCTGAGAAGGATAAATATTACCTAAATAAACAGGAAGTGCAGAGCAAGCAACTTTCAAAACTATAGAAATGATAGAAACAGCTGGCTGCCTGGACAGTGACCCAAAGTTCCCCTGTAATGTTGGAGCATCTATCTTCGGCCTACATGTCCAGAATATCTGACAGACTGTAATGTGAATCTTAAATGGTCTTATTAATTGAAAACACCAGGCCAGGTATTGGGGTAAATTCTGAAAAGTCAGAGAAACAGAACAAGCCACAGCCAACCTCACCTTGCCAACTCCTCAGCTGATCTTGTTTCCTCAGACTGCAGGCTTTTGAGTCCTCATCTGAATGAATCTCACCTAAACTGCTGCTAAAAGCCTAACAACTTAAAAGGCCTCTAGTTCCTAGTCCTCACGCCTTATATACCTTTTTGCTTCCTGCCATTACTTCCTGGGATTAAAGGCATGTGTCTTTCCCAAGCAAGATATAGATCTCAAGTCCTGGGATTAAAGGTATGTACCACCATGCCTGGCTCTGTTTCCAGTGTGGCCTTGACCTCATAGAGAGCTGGATGGATCTCTGCCTCCGGAATGCTAGGATTAAAGGCATGTATGCCACCATTTTTTGGCCTCTATGTCTATTTAGTGGCTGTTCTGTTCTCTGACCCCAGATGAGTTTTATTAGGGTACACAATATTTTGGGGGACACAGTGTAATCACCACAACAGACTTTTCTGTGAAGCAGGAATTTTGAAGGACTGTCTTACCTTATCTTGGCAAAGTTTGGCAGTTGCCTTTTTTTGGTGTCCTGCTTGTCCAGTTTGGACAGCATACTGTCAGCAGTTGAGGTAAGGGCAGTTTCTTGCCCAAATGGCTAGCTTTGCCACATTGAAAACAAACTCTATATGGAGGTTCTTTGATTCCCATCATCTTTGAAGTAAATCGGTTCTGCCAGCAGCATGCGTGTCTCACTGTCATAAAAAGCCTTTTGTTATTAAAACATCTTAAATACCAGGGGCTGGAGAGATGGAAAGATGACTGCTCTTCCTGAGGACCTGGGTACAATTCCCAGCACCCACATGGCAGCTCACAGCTGTCTGAAATTTCAGTTCCAGGGGGACCTGACACCCATGGGAAAACACCAATGCACATAAAATAAAAATAAATAAATTNAAAATAATTTAAAAAACATCTTAAATATATTCTAGAGATCTCTGAAATGTTTTGAAGACCACCTATCTATCTAAAATATATCTCTGTTTAACCTTGAAAACATGCCTAACAGGGCTGGAGAAATGGCTCAGAGGTTAAGAGCATTGACTACTCTTCAAGAGGTCCTGAGTTCAGTTCCCAGAAACCACATGGTGGCTCAACAACCATCTATGGTAAGATCTGATGCCATCTCCTAGAGTGTAGGCAAACATGCAGATAGAACACTGTATACATAATAAATAAAATCTTAAAAAAAAAAGAAAAAATGCCTAACATGACAACTACTACTAACCTGCAATTCTTAATTTTCCTAAACAGTTTGTAATAGTAGCTTTCAAAGACTAGAACTTTACATTACATTTTTAAATGAGCTGCAAAGGTACAATACCTTAAACAAGAGTAGAAACACATATACACGGTGGAAGAATTCTCACGAAGCTATAGCCGGTTGACTCTGGAGTGTGAGCACCTAGCTTTGATCTGCTTTTTGTGATTACTCTCTCCCATCTCCTTACCTTCTGTTTGAAGTCTTATCTGAGAGTTTTCCTAGGGAAGCAAAGCCTATGCAAACTTAGTTTAGGAAAACCCAGAACACTGTGATATTCTTTACTAAGAATTTGCATTTGGCATTGTCCCTCTGGGGGGCTTAGATAAAGGATTTTGGTATACAGAATTGATTTGCTAAAGGTGTGAATTGTATAACAATAAAAGGGCCCTTTACTCAGCTAGAGCAGTTCAGTCCATAGAGACGAATCCACCCTGCAGCTAGAAAAGGCTAAAAATTCATCCTTGAGGTGCCTCTGTACTTCCTTCCATAGACCTGTGTGTACATCCACACCTGATATACAACATATACATATACAGTATGTTGTAACAAAAATAACCTCAAATTTGTATTAATATACAAAAATCCATACCAACGTAAAATATTTGAGATTAGTAGTTGCTCTTTAGTTTAAAAGTAGATTCAATAATCTACCCTTTTATCTTAACATTTTTAACAGTTCCTCCAACAAAGCCACACCCACTCCAACAAGGCCACACTTCCTAATAGTGCCAGCATATGCACAGTCATGGGGGAGTGGCTAGGAATTCTAACAACCCCCAAATTAAAAGTTGATCTATAATTCGATGTGCTCCTGGGTATAAACACAGAGCATGCCATGGAGGTACTTGCATACCTATATTTATTGATGCACTATGCATAATAGCCAAGATATTAAATCAATCTAGATATCCATCAACAGATAAAGAAAATGCGATACATATGTACAACAGAGTTTAGTTCAGCCATAAAGAAGAATGAAGTTATTTATTTTAAAGGTTATAACATTAAACCAGACTCAAAAAGATGTATCACATGTCTTCTCTCGTAAGTGGAGACCAGGTTTTAAAATAATAAGACATGTCTGGGAGATGGTGGATAAAGTCACTTGCCATGAAAATCTGGCAACCTAAGAGTGATGGTTTGAGTGAGAATGTCCCCCAGAGGCTCATATATTTGAAGACTTGGTCCCCAAGTGCTGTTTGGGGAGGTTTACGAAGTGTGGCCTTGTTGGAGGAGTTGTGTGACTGGAGGCTGGCTTTTCAAGTTTAAAACATGGGCCACTTGCAGTTACTCTCTCTGATTTGGAGTTGTGATGTTCAAGATGTGAGCTGTCAGCTTCTCTATCTGCCTACTGCCATGTCCACACAACCAGGGACACTAAACCTCTGTAACCCTTAAGCCTAAATGAACTCTTCTGTAAGTTGTCTTGGTCATGGTGTTTTATCGCAGCAACAGAAAAGTAACTAATACAGTTAGTTTGATCCTTGGAACTCAAATGAAAAAAAAATGTACGAAAATAGCACTTGGGAGGCAAAGGTGGGTGATTTCTGTGTTTGAGGCTAGCCTGGTTTGCATAGTAAGTTCTAGGACAGCCAGAGCTACATAGTGAGATTGTCACAAAGGAAAAAGAAAGAGCAAGGCAGTGGTGGCACATGCCTTTACACCTTTAATCCCAGCACTTGGGAGGCAGAGGCAGGCAGATCTCAGTGAGTTTGAGGCCAGCCTGGTCTACAGAGTGAGTTCCAGGACAGCAAGGACTGTTGTACAGAGAAACCCTGTTTGAAAAACCAACAGAGAGAGGGAGAGAGAGAGAGAGAGAGAGAGAGAGAGAGAGAGAGAGAGAGAGAAGAAAGAAAATAGAAAGAGAAAAAGAGTCCTTTTATTGTGAAGTTTGAACAATGTTCTCTGAGGGTTTCTCAAAACGGATACAACAGTCTATAATTTTAATATTTCAAAAGTACTATGAAGAGAATGGGGAGATGAATGGTTAGGAGCACTGGCTGCTCTTCCAGAGAACCCAGGTTTGATTCCCAGCACCCACATGGCTCACAAAAATCTGTAATTCCAGTTCCAGGGGATCCATGTGCACATATACACATGCTGGCAAAATATCTATTTACATAAACAAATCTTTAAAAGTGGAGAAAATGGTACCCCAATCAATTCTGATCACTCTCCATGCTCTCATTCACACACACACACACA
>LZPO01027487.1:224314-240522 GCA_001675575.1 Neotoma lepida | reverse complement strand
TTGCAAGGATGATGTGGTGATTTGAAAGAAAATGGTCCCCAAACATGTGGCTTTGCAAGGATGATGTGGTGATTTGAAAGAAAATGGTCCCCAAAGGGAGTGGCACTATTAGGAGGTGTGGCCTTGTTGGAGTAGGTGTGGCCTTGTTGGAGGAAGTGTCACTGTGGGGCCAGGCTTTGAGGTCTCTTTTGCTCAGGCTTTGCTCATTGTGACACTCAGACCACTTCCTGTTGCCTGCAAGATGTTGGACTCTTTAGGTGCTTCTTCAGCACTGTGTCAGCTTGCATGCTGCCATGTCCCACCATGATGATAATGGACTGAACCTCTGAACCGTAAGTGAGCCACCCCAATTAAATGTTTTCTTTAATAAGAGTTGCTGTAGTCCTGGTGTCTCTTCACAGCAATAGAAACCTTCACCTGAGACAGGTGGCATGAAATTCCTTGGGGATGCACAGTTTTGCAGCTGGATTGAAGAATGTTCACGTGATGTCTATGTGTGAATTCAAAATAATAGAGAGAGCAAACTTGAAGTGGCACAAATCTTTAAACTCTTTTGAAGATTTATTTATTACATATACCGTGTTCTGTCTGCATGTGTCCTTGCAGGCCAGAAGAGGGCACCAGATCACACTATAGATGGTTGTGAGCCACCATGTGGCCGCTGGGAATTGAACTCAAGACCTCCGGAAGAACAGCCATCTCTCCAGCCCACTCTTTAAACTCTTAAAGTCAATCTCTAGTGACATACCATTTCCAACAAGGCCACACCTCTTTCCCCAAACCACCAACCGAAGACCAAGTGTTCAAATGTCTACGGGGAACATCATTCAAATCACCACACAAACAAAAATTAAAAAAAAAGATGTATCATTGGGAGAAAGTAAAGAATGTATTTGATCTTCTGAAGTCTCTCTCTCTCCTCCAGAACCATAGCCTCACACCTACTTCACATGTGCTCCACCTTTGTGCTGTATAATTAGCCTTAATGTAAATTTTGTGACATTATTTCATGGTCATATATTTGAGGCAATATGTCATTTTAATTTTCCCACTTAGAAATATCCTTTTTGAGACCTTATTATATAAAAAAATTTAAAGATTTGTTTTACTTTTTATTTATATGTATTTGTGTGTGTCTGTGTGTGGGTATGTGCACATGACTGTATGTACCCTTGGAAGCCAGAAGAGAATGTGGGATATCCCAGAGCTAGAGTGGTGAGCCATCCAACATGGGTGCTGGGAACTGAATTTGTGAAACAAGCATTTTTTTTTTTTTTTTTTTTTTTGAGACAGGATTTCTCTGTGTAGCTTTGGTGCCTTTCCTAGAACTCACTCAGTAGACCAGGCTGGCCTCGAACTCACAGAGATCCGCCTGCCTCTGCCTCCCAAGTGCTGGGATTAAAAGGTGCACCACCACCGCCCTGCTGCAACAAGCATTCTTAACTACTGACCCATCTCTCTAACAACAATTAAAGAAGAAGAGGCCATGAATTTGAGAGAGAGCAAGAGGAGATGGGCAGGCACATGGGAAAAAGGAAAAGGGATGGTGCAGTTATTACAAAAAATAAAAATTATAAAAATGTATGCATATATCAGCATTTATTTGTGTGTGTGTTGGGCGGTGTCAGAGGGCAGATCACAGGAGTCCTTTTCCTCCTGCGTTGTGGATCTCAGTCAGGTTTGGTTGCAATGCTTTTACCTGCTGAGTTGTCTTGAAGGCCCTTAGCTTACCTGTGGATACTGAACACGTGAGACCTTGTCCCCATGATTTTAGACATAACAGACTGAGGATGAACTCTCAGGCAAAATTTCTAACTAGCAAGAAAAGGGGTCAAAGAACAGGGTCAACCCAGCTTTCCAGGAATTCAGTTTTCCTACACACCTGGAAAAGTGCAGGCATTTTATTGAGTTGTTGGAGGGGGTAAGGTTTATTAGTCATGAGAATGACTTTCCACCCCTGGGAAATTTCTTATGATTTAGGGAGATTTTCCCATTTCAGATGCAGATGAGTGGCCCGTTTGTTCCCAGAGACATCGAATATTACCCTGTATATGCTGAGTTCTTGTCTTGTGATAAGATGAGACTACAAGATAGGTACTGGAGAGAGGAACTCACTGGGTGACAGGATCTAAGGATTAAAGATGTGAGAATCTATTGTCTCCTGTCCAATGTGTGTTCTCTTGTAATATTACTCTCTCTTCTGTCATAGACTGGCTTCTCTCTAGCCTGGAAACTAAGAAAGCCCTGGGACATCTTGTTTTATCTCTTTGGTGTGAAAACTTCACTATTATGGGATTTCACATGCTTAATTAAGTCTGTGTTTGTTAGAACACTTCTCCAGAAACTTCCTGAGGAAGAGTATATGGGACACGGAGTGTTTTGAGTCATGTAAGTGTCCGTTTAGGGTTGGTAAGGTGTCTCTGTGGGTGAAGGTGATTGCTCCCATGCCTGAGTTTGATTCCTGTGACCCACATGGTAGGAAGGGAGCACTGACTCTGCAAGTCATCTGTTGATCTCCACATTCACACCAGGGAATGTGCCCCTCCGTAAATAAATAAATGCAATGGAAATGTCTACTTCCATTTCATCAATAGTTTGGCTGGGTGTAGACATCTAGATGTGACCGTGACTTGTCTTCTTGACTTGACTGAGTAATTGTGAGCTCCAAGCTTGCTTGTGCAACTTAGTGAGCAAAATAGGGAGTGAAGAGGAAACAAGGGAAGTGCCTCCCAGGCAAGTCCTAAGGCCCAGGCCCCACCCCTGGGACTCCATCAGGAGAAGGCCTATCTTTGGATTTTTTTTCTTTTAACTTAAAAGTCATTGACTTCCTGTCCTCTAGCTTTTGGTTTACTGTGTTTAAAAAAGGACACCATTCTGAATCTGAATCTTTTATCACTATCTCTGCATTTGTCTTTCTTTTTACAAAGACTTCACTTCTGATAGACACGACAAGCTTGCCCTGATGTGGGACATCTGATGGGCCCGTCCCATCTGGAGATTTGAGGTCTTCTGTCTAGTAAACTCTCTGTCTCCTTTCTGTCATTTCCACCTTTTCTTTCCCAGGAAGCCCCGGGGTTTGAGAGCATGCCTTCTACTATACTTTAAAAAAGGGTTTTTATCACCTCCAATTTTCCATTTCCCACTCATTTTCTAGGAGATTTCAACTTTGTCTTGTAACTTCAAAAGAATTTCCTAAACTATTAATTTATTTCTCTTCTTTTACCTCCTGAAGGAGTTTTTTATAGTAATAATAATAATAATAATAATAATAATAATAATAATAATAAAAATCGAATTCCTGTGTTCTATTTGTCCTTCCTCTTAGGTCCTCTCCGATCTCCTTTTATATTGCAGAAATATTTCACAAGTACCTGATTTTCCTTGGTTGTTATTCATACTTCAGATTAGAAATTAAAACTCTGATTCTGGATGCTGTGTAGCCTAGAGATTCTTCGGGGTCACACCGAGACCCAGCTATTTTCTTTGGAATACTTTCAATGTCGGTGTCTGTTGTTACTATGGTACCATTTTCCAAAGATGGGACAATTCCGCCTTTTGAAGCCCCAGACGGTCTGGCCTGCAAGTCTGAGGACAAAAGGATCTGGGATTTGGGCTCTGACCGACATGTCCTTCGTCTCACTCTGACTCTTCCCTTCCAAAGTTTCTACCTTTTAATTCCTGATTTTCCGTCTTGCTCTTACATCTGCCGTCAGTTTTCACAGCCCAGGCCTCTGCACCTCTGGTCTACACTGCAGCCAGTGTTCATGGACTCCACTCCCTTTCTAACCTGTCTGTTCTACTGGTTCACTCCCCTGAAAGCTCTCTCCATCAAGCGGATGATTGAAGACACGGTCTCGGAACAGAGCCTGAGCTGCGTGTCTGGTCGTGACGCGGATGAATGGTTCTGAGCCAGACCTGATTGCAGGATCTTTGCGGGCTGCACTCTGGAAGGGCCGGGGACCCAGGGGCCAATAAAGGATGAATTCCAGAGGGGGTTGGAAGCAAAAAACCTCGAGAGTTTTCTTGTCCATGTTCCTGACTTAGACAGAGAAAAAGAGTTTAGTTCACCTTACAGGGATCTGTATTTCTACACCGTAAATGAAACCTAAAATACAGTAGTTGCATACACATTCAATACATTTGAAAGACACATTAATTACCCCCCTAGCACCGTGTCAGGATGGCCGAGTGGTCTAAGGCGCCAGACTCAAGCTTGGCTTCCTCGTAGTGAGGGTTCTGGTCTCCCCTGGAGGCGTGGGTTCGAATCCCACTTCTGACACATCTGCTTTTTGTGTGTGTGTTTTTAATTACTCTTCGCAGACACTTCGTCTTCTCTCCTTTTCATTTTCTATCTTAGCGGACTCCGGACCTTCCATGAAGTCTGTCCCACTAATCACGAGGCTCGTTGAGTCCTGTGCTCGAGCTCTAAAAGGGTCTTTGCCACCAGCGGGAAAACATCTGGTGACAGCAGGATACTGCATGAACTCTTTGAAGCTTTCGTGAACGGTGTAGGAAACGTGAACCAACTCCATAGTGACACAAATGACAGTTGAGTGCAGAGTTGACAAGGTCAGATACACATGACCTTTTCCACTGCCAGGGCCATCAAGAGCCAAATGCTGGAATACAAAGGGAACTGTTCATTGCAAATGCAGAACTCAACGGAACTCTGTTCACGGCGTGAAACGAAGCGAAAGAAAAAAAAGACTTCGAAGAATAAGGTTCCACCGAGATTTGAACTCGGATCGCTGGATTCAGAGTCCAGAGTGCTAACCATTACACCATGGAACCAACTTGCCCGAGAGCTTGCCACAATGTCCATCTGTGAACACGCTTAAAAAAATATTAAACGAGAAACAACATCTCACGGGTGTTATTTGAAATTCTGTTACGAAATTAGTATGTTTCAGAGTAACTTATCGTTACTTTCTCATGAACTTCTCAACTGTATCCTTGGTCCTTCTATTTATTTATTTTCCTGTTGGTTTGTTTGCTGTTTTCTTTTTTTTGTCCAATTACTTTTTTTGGTTAGCATACAAATAAATGGGTCTAATTGTGACATTTTCATATACATAAATTATCAAACTTTGTTTTTACCCCCCACTTCCTTCCCCTACCTTTCTTCTCCTTCGGCTGCCCCCCACCCCCCGCAGTCTATTTTCACATCACAACGAAGGTCACGTCCTTGTGCTCTTCGCAAGCGCATGTTTGGTATACAGATGGAAGGGGAACACGACTTTAAAGGGAATGTCCATGTCTGCCTCCTAATGATTCTAATAGTATTTTTATCGGAGCAATTCACTTTTAAGTAGAAAATCTTTGTCTTCAGTGTCTGGACCACGGAAATGATCAGGCGCTCCGTGATGTGCACCGCACCTCCTGTCGTGTTCTCCACTGTCTCAGGGTCCACAGAGTCCTGCATTCGGGGTCTGTCTGCATGGCAGCGTCCAGAGCAGTCCCTGTAGTTTGTGCTTTGTCCCCTAGAACGAAAGGCAAACGGGATGTTAGTCCTATCGTTAGAAATTGAACAAAGAAATATATATTATCTCCTTTCTCCTGCTTCATTTACTCAAGATGTGGGATCCGCAGGTTTGTCATGAGCGCCGGCTGTGAGCCAGGCAGCATCCCCTCAGCTGCAATCGTGAGCTGCTGCGGCTTGTAAACTCTTTGCCCTCATCACAAGGCAGCAGGTGCCAAGGCGGAGTCTTTCTCCCTCTTGTGCTTCCCCGAGATCCGGCCTTGGCGTCTCTGCTNAAGTTCACTCAGTGCGGGCAGCGTGAACGCCGAAAGCGAGACAGGCGGAGTCGGGGAAGAACAAATGGAGGTGCGGTACTGTCGGGGCCGTTAGACCAGTTTGAGACTTTCGGGGTGGTGGTGTCTCTTTGCCTCCATAGGCTCAGTCCAGTGAGTCTAAAGGGGTCAATTCCTCCCCTCCCCTCCTTTTCCTCCTTCTTCCCCCCACTCCCCGGCTCCCCTCTTCCTGAGGGGCAGGCACCCTCTCTCTTTTCCTGTCGGTATCCCCAGAATAATTGTCACCGCGGAATTGGTAGGAGGCTCAGGAGAAAGTAATTTCTGAGTTGAGACCCAAGACAGAGAAGGAGCTGTGAGGCGCTATCAGCCACAACGCCTCTGGGAAGACCCGAGGGGCATCAGGAAAGCAGGGAATCCCTAGCTGGCCGCTAAGAGGCAGTTGGCGAGGAAAGGCATTTATTTTACTTCATTATTTACTAATTTACTTTTATTTTTTTATATACAATGTATTTTGATCATGTTTTTTGTTGTTTTGCTTTGTTTTCCTTTTGCAAGGTATTAGACTCCTACAGCTCAGATGATTGTGATTTGGGTTCAAAATGAAATGAGAAGGCTGTGGCCATGCCGAGGTCAGGCTTTCCGTCCCCCGGATGGGACAGAATCCCCTTCTTCAGTGGCATAGGCCCGATCTATCTCTGGTTGCAAGTGGACTCAGGGAAAGAGAAAGTTCCACATTCGTTCTTCATTCATCGACCAACGTAACAAGAAAGAACTGCGAAGNCTTCAGGCCCTAGCACATAGTAGGTGCAGAATAATATTTCTTAACATGAACGAATTAAAGAAAAGCATGTTATCTGTTGGCNGGTCCCTTTGATTGGTGAAAATGTCACACACATTACGTGCTTATTGACTGTTTATAGAAGCAATTAGTTGAAGGCGTATCCCAGAATCAAGGAAAAAAGAGCCACTGGCCTGAGTAAGAAGTGCAAAAGCTGATGGCAGCGGTGGGATTCGAACCCACGCCCCCGAAGAGACTGGAGCCTTAATCCAGCGCCTTAGACCGCTCGGCCACGCTACCCCCGCGTTCAACCCTTACGTCGTGTCTTCCTGGAGTAATTACGCTCGTTCAGGCTCCTTTCCCGCAGTCCTTTGCGCACGGCCCTTGGTGGCGGGCTCCCGTTCCGCAGTCTCGATGGCTCCTTAGCGCAGCTGCGCAGGCTCGGTCCCTGCTTTGTTCCATGAGNCTCTGCAGCGGGAGCGGTTTTCGGTGCCGTCTTAACTGCAGAACGACAAANCCGACGGTGTAAGANCGCNTAGAGGAACAGCACGAGTACATGATTCGTGAGGCATAGGTCTACAGGCGCCTCCTTAGCGCAGTAGGCAGCGCGTCAGTCTCATAATCTGAAGGTCCTGAGTTCGAACCTCAGAGGGGGCAGCCGCAGTACATTTTAGTTTTCTTAACTTGAATTTCGAAGAAGAGAATTGAGTTCCNGTGTGTAGGTGGGAAAATCTTTGTTTCTATATACGTACTTATTTTTCTCCGTAAAAAAAGTACAATGTTCTTCTTTTTCGCAAAAACAAACCCCAAAACTATTTAATGAAACTGAACGGGTAATTTTCTGTTTGNGTAATGTAATGGTCTGTTACAAAGTTATAAAATAGTAATTTTTTTAAAATTATGAATTAAACACTCGACAAGGGTGGTGAAGCACGCCTATAATATTCCAGCACTCTATTCCAGCCCTCGGGAGACAGAGGCAGGTGGATCTCTACATGGCGAGTTCCAGGGCTCTGTCTTTAAAAGATATTAAAACACATCTTAATTTTTCATCATCATNATCATCATCCACACCAATTGGAGCCAGGAGAATTTCAGGTGTCTTTCAGATATGCTTGGAAATTCCCCAGCCCAGGTGTAAAAGAGAAAGGGAGGCCCGGGTGCGAGTGTGAAAGGTGTAAGATGACGTGTAACTGCTGGTTAAGGTGTAAGATGTGTGTAACTGCTGCTTAGGTTCTCTTTAACCATTCTTCCGGGATTGCCTACTATCGGGTCACACCATCCCACCCATGATACTCTATGTCAAAAGCGAAACAAAACTAAGATACAAAAATAAATGAAAACAAAACACAAACGTTTTTGCTCAGTCGCACCACGTTGGGCTCTTGCTCTTGACACAATTTCTAAGTCATTCGAACTACAAGATTCAGAAAAAAAGTCTAAAAGAGAAATAAGCAAAGCAAGGAAGACAGAGATTCAGGGTTGAGATTGTATTTTATATCCAGCTTCCGGTCTCTCCATGGAGCAGGACAGATCACCAGGTGTGTGTGTGTGTGTTTTCCCCTACAGTGATGACGGCACTGTCTAAAGCTGTGTCTCCGTCCATCCATCATCTCAGCTCAGATCCGCCGTCCTATTCTCTGTTCCATGGTGGGGCCTGGGGTCTACAAATTACATCCCGAAACTCCATCGCCTCAGGCTTTCCCTTCAAGTCTGTCAAAAGAAGAGTCAGAGAGAAACTCGTAATCAGGAGAAAGGAGGCTGACTTTGTATCTGAGTTTTTCTTCGCCTGTCAAATTGTCCTGGGCTCCATTCTCTTTGTGGGGTCCCAGAACATCTCATTATAGAAGTTACTGGTGGCTGAAGTAGCACCNATGCTCCCCGCACCCCCAGCCAGTGCTTCCTCCTCAGAGCTGTGGAGTCCTTCCTCAGAAACCCTGACCTTCTCTTTCAGACCCCAGCGCATCGACGCAGTATTTTTGCTGCATCGCCACAGTGCAGTACTTTGGCCCTTGCTGTACATAAGAGGTGAAGGTTTGNCACTGAACACCCAGGAACTGCTCTCCTGGAGTTTGCATTTTAGTAGTGAATGATAGATGACAGATTCTGANATCAGCTGGCCGAATGTAGAAGTGGAGATAAAAGGAAAAAAATATGCAAATTAGACGTTAACGCTTTTCCATGTATCTTTACTCACTGTAGGATACAAGGCCCATAAGAGCCCGGATAGCTCAGTCGGTAGAGCATCAGACTTTTAATCTGAGGGTCCAGGGTTCAAGTCCCTGTTCGGGCGTCAGTGTTTTTTTCTTGTCTTCCCGGGATTGTTTAAGGCTTTCTCAATAATCGAACTGATGTTTCAGGAGGCCAGGCATTTTTGCATAACTTTATTTAATAAGACAGAAAATCTAGATCACATCTTATATCAAGGGCGTGGTGGTAGGGAAGTTTCATATGTATTAAAAAAGAGGACTTTCAGCAAAAAGCGTCAGTTCCAATAAATAAGTTGCAGGGTAGAATGCTGTTTGGAGAAGTAACTTGGGTAAAAGAGAGCTTGTCAACTGGAAAATGATGGCTACAGGCACAGGTTCTGGAATTCAGGAAGCAACTGGACAGTTTTGAGGTTTTACCCACACGAATACGAAAGAATAATACAATAGNAAAAGCAACTGCCCCCTCTGAGGTTCGAACTCAGGACCTTCAGATTATGAGACTGACGCGCTGCCTACTGCGCTAAGGAGGCAAGTGCTTACNGTGTTACGACATATTGTTTTAGTAACCAATTAGGTTTTGCCTACGCTAGCCCAGTGTTTTTAAATTTTCTAAATGCATTTTTTTTTTTCCCTCCTGAAAATATCTGGAAGATTCAACATCTTCCCAAATCTGACCTAGATGAAAAGAGTCGCTTTGATCTTCAGCTCCTCCTCGGACATACGCAAGGATTTGTGGTCTTAACAAAAGCATTTCCTCAGCCAACCATCACTTCCTCCTTTGCAAGTCAAATTTGCAAGGTCGTCTTTCCAAGTCCCATCGACTTTTCTGCAGTCTCCTTACGACCCCTCGATTTCCAGGAGTCCAAAAAGGACATATGAAATCTTAAAGCTTGAAGAATAAATTGTTCTTTACACAAACTCTTGGGAACCTGTTAGTGTGAAAACAGGAAGAGGTGAAAACCTGATTTACCCAGACTTGCCCCGGGGGGTGATTTGGTTCCATCCTAGAATTTTCCGTCCTTAGTGTCTCCCTGGGATTTGTAAAACCGTTGACGTTAAGTGTGGAAGTAGGAAAAAATACAGAAACCTTTTAAATTACGCTCCCGTCCCCCTCCCCCTGCGACAGGAAAGCGAAATGGTTTTGTTGTCTGTGAGGACCCTGAGTTTCATAGTAGGACCCCAGTGTAGCAAGTGACCCCGTCATGGGGCTTCAGTGTGCAATGTTAGTGTATGTAGTCCTGAGTGGTTTGGGTCTATCTTCACCCGTGTAAAGTGGNTTAACCGCGGAGATATCTCTAGGTTGTATCAAGGTTATGATAATTTATTTTTGAACACCGTGAATATAATGACCATATTTTTCAAGAATTCGAATAATGAAAATGAGAAAGATTATTATGTAAATGCCAGCACCACCCAGACATCACTGGAAAACGCTAAGTGATGTCCAATTTTTANAAAAGATAGAAGGACACACAGCTGGATTGTGGAATAGATTATCAAAACAGCGAACTGCACTGCATGGAAAGAAGAATTTAGATGTAGATGTGTATAGGGAGTGTATTAGGGTTCCCTAGAGGAACAGACTGATAGAATTAAGTCNTTTTTAGAGTAGCTTACAGGCTGTGGTCCAGCTAGTCCAACAATGGCTGTCTACCAATGGAAAGTCCAAGAATCCAATAAGTTTTTCAGTCGACAAGGCTGGATATCTCAGTTGGTCTTTAGTATAAGCTNGAATCCTAAGAGGTAGGCTCTAACAGCAGTGAAGGAATGAATTTACTAGTGAGAGCAAGCAGGCCAAGAGAGAGCAAGCTTCCTTCTTTCCTGTCCTTTATATAAACTGCCATCAGAAGGTGGGGCCCTGATTAAAGGTCTACCTTCCCACCTCAAAAGATTATAAGTGGGTCTTCCCACTTTAAATTATTTCATCAAGACAAAATCTGTCGCAGGTATATCCAGATGCTTGAGTTTTAGCTAATTNCAGATTTAGTCAAGCTGACAGCCAAGAAGAGCTATCACAGTGAGACTAAAACTCACAAGGCTGCAATGAGTCAGACAGTAAAAAACAGATGTAAAAATTTNCCCAACAGTACCAATGATCAGTTGAAAGCCACATTGGGCATCATAGACAAAAACAAATGCTGTATTATGNCTTCTCTTAGCTTTCAGTTGTAATAAACACCATGAAAGCAGCTTGGGCAGAGAGGGCTCATCTCATCCTACAGCGGTAGTCCATCACTCAGGGAAGTCAGAGCAGGAACCCAAGGCAGGNNNCTGGAGNCAGGAACTGAAGCAGAGGCCATGGAGGGGTGCTGCTCACTGGCTTGTTTCCTATGGCTTGTNATGGCTTTCTTCTACACCCCAACACCACCTGCTCAGGGGTGGTGCCACCTGAAATGCGTTAGGTCCCCCACACCAATCATTAATCAAGACAGTGGCCCAGACCTGTCTACAGGCAAGCTGATGGAGATAACTGCCCAGTTCACATGCTTCTTCCCAGAAAACTCTAGCCTGTGTCAACAAACAAACAAACAAAATCAACTGGACAAAGCTCCCATTACTATCTAGATTGAGAAATTAGAAACCTTGGGGGAGAAAACCCCAGCAAATCTTAATGTCGTGTGCAATGCAGATCTTATTCTGACCCTGCTCTCTATCAAGTCATGTATCAAATCAANGCCTCTGAAATGCTTCCCCTAGCCTTAAGTACTGTCATTTGGAATACGGCCTTGAAAATCATCTTGAATAATAGGGACACTTNATGAAACTTCATGTGTCAATTAATTTCCTTTGTCAGCTTGATGGGGTTTAGAATCCCCCGAGATGGCGACCTCCCGCATGTCTGCCTTTTCAGGGATGTTTAGCTGACAAAGGCACACCTACCCTGAATGTAGACAGCTAGATTGAATAAAAAGGAAAACCCAGAGTCATCATTTTTCTTCTTGCTGTGGACTCAAGGAGACCAATGACGTCACACTCACATCTGTGCCTCCCTGCACAATGGACGGCACCCACAGACTGTGAGCCACAATAAACTCTTCTTCCCGTAAGTTGCTTGTTTCAGCTATTTGGTCCCAGTGATGAAGAAAGTACCAGTCAGTACAGGAAACATGACACATGGTTATTGNTGCTTGGTCAATACTCACTCCTATTGTACAAATAGAAATTTTCACAAATTCCATTCAGACTCTAAACTTATTACAGAAGGTGAGAAAAATCTTCCTTAGACTCTCTTTTTTTGGGGGGGAGGGAGGTGTTGAGACATGGCTTCAGTACATATCCTTGGCTGGCTTAAAACTCACTATATAGACCAGTCTAGTCTCCAACTCACAGAGATCTGCCGGCCTCTACTTCCTGAGTGCAAGGATTAAAGGTAAATAAATAACACCACGCCCATCTTACATTACTTACACACTTGATGTCTTCCCATCCTGTGTGTGATTTGCTTAGTCAGGACAGCAAGGCTTTCTAAATATAAAGAAATGCTTAATTTGATGTTTGATCTTATGGGAAAGGCAGGAGATAGCAGCTGTTGTACCCATTTCAAGAAACCCCCAGAGACCACCAAGGAGCCAGTTGCNGATGCAAGCACATAAGGGTCCTTTGATTGTAAGTTTCAAACCTGGGCCAGCGCACTGCAGATGGAGGGAAATGTGGCAGCGGTGGCGGGCCCAGGAGTTGAGAGTTTTTATAGGGAAAAACCTCAAGCCGGGAATTACATGTTTTTGGCAGTTTGGGATTGGGTAGAAGGGTTATGGGGCAAAGTGATTTTTTGAAACTATTGGTCTAGACTTTGGGCGNGAAACCACATTTGAAACCATTGGGTTAGACTTTTTGGCGGGGAACCACACAATTTACTGAGCTGGATTATCTGGGCTGCTCAGCAGGATTATCTAGATAGTGTCAAGGGCCATAAACCACAGACAGAATGTCTATAGGAGCAGACTGCCCTGTACCTGTTCAAGTTGTCGTGGCACATTCCTGAGGTCCTTCTTGGAACTGAGTACAGCAGGTGGCCTAAGATAATGGCCCTTCCTTAAGGTAGAGTCTGTATTGTCTTCACACAGCATTAGCTATGAGTCTACAAGATACTTATTGTTACTGGTCACAGCAAAGATGTCAAAACACAGCTNGTTGTAAATCACATTTCCAAAGTGCAGTATAAGAGGAATGTTCTCCTGTAATTTGGAAAGGTTGAGGGNTTAACNTAGGGAAAAGGACTTGAGTAAGTTATAAATCTATATTTTCAATAAAGTTTAAAAATCAAAGTGGTTTTTACTAGTTGGCCAGTATGCCATCTGTCAAAANGAAAGGTGTCCCAGGGAGGCAATTGGGGGAGGAAGTTTTATAAGCGTAAAAGGATCAATAAAGTAGAAATAAGCAACAAGAAAGGATTGATCATTTCATGTTTCCTTCCCTCTCAGGTTAAAACAGTGGCTTCTCCGCACCACGCTGGCTCAGGTAGACTGGGGCCTTCTGACTGGTGGCTGGGACTGTTTGTGTTTTACTCTTGTTTANCTGGCCCTTTCGGAAGTTGATTTTGATTACTTNATAGAACAAGAGGTTCCATTCTACTTTGGTCTCTAGGAAGGGATCTAGGGCAGAGAGGAACTCGGTTCTGAACCATGGCTTCCATACATTTTGTTTAGTGAAATCCTATTTACAGATCATGACAAAAATTCACATGCTGAAAAAGAGAGGAAGGAAAATTTTGGAATTGTTCATTTTTTAGATTAAATGTTTACNCTAGGAAACAAAGTAATGGGTCCAAACACGGAGATGTAAACATTTTCTAGTCTGTAGGGAGGCCAATGAGGAAGAGAAGTTCTCCACCTATTTGGATCGTAGGTCCCTTTGAATTAGTAGCCGGCAGAGAATACGATAAAGAGGGAGCTTTGTGAAATATCCACTAAAGACCTTTACTGCATGTTGGCTTTAGCTTACAGCTGTTGGGATAACTTCATGGGAATAAGGAAGAGGTAGGTTTGGAGAAGGAAACAGATGCGTTGGAGAAATAGATGCAGAACAACTCAAAACAAGAAAGAAGATAGTAAATACAGAAGTAGNTTTNTTAAGAAAAACAAGAAAGAAGATAGTAAATACAGAAGTAGTTTTGTTAAGGAAAACATAAAAACAAGAAAGAAGATAGTAAATACAGAAGCAATTTTATTAAGGAAAACGAAAAGGTTTGTTTACGTTGCCGAAACCCGGGATCGAACCAGGGACCTTTAGATCTTCAGTCTAACGCTCTCCCAACTGAGCTATTTCGGCCCCGCCCGCCACAGCTTCACGCTAAGTTGTAATGACTTTACCACTTAGNTCCCCGCTGTTATGACAACTGACAAGAGAACCTAAGATGTTCGACATCTTACTATATTATAAAGAGAAAAGCAAGN
Source organism: Neotoma lepida (assembly GCA_001675575.1). NCBI lineage: Eukaryota > Metazoa > Chordata > Mammalia > Rodentia > Cricetidae > Neotoma > Neotoma lepida. The sequence continues at coordinate 226,390 of LZPO01027487.1, read as the reverse complement.
AGAAAATTTAAATTGCTCTTTAAAATTTGCCTTAGCGCTGCGAGTGGTGNTGCACGCCTTTAAACCTAGCATTGCGGAGGCAGAGGCGGGAGGATTTCTTTGAGTTCAGGACTAGTCTTCGTTGAGTTCCAGCTCAGGGCTGAGACACTGTCTCAAAAAAAAAAAGTTATGATTTTTGTTAAATGCTACAATGTATTCTGAGTCAATTCATACACTTAAGCAGGAATACCGACTATACACTTTAATGTCTTTTGAATTTCTTTTACTGGGATTTGTAGTTGGTTAATTGGGTAAAAAAATCAAAGGTAACACAATAGTTAATCGAAGGTAACACAGTAGCGAATCCAGGCCATAGAACTTACAACGAGGGTTTTCACCAGTTTCCCTGGTGGTCTAGTGGTTAGGATTCGGCGCTCTCACCGCCGCGGCCCGGGTTCGATTCCCGGTCAGGGAAGTCACGTTTTTACGGTTCACCCCAAATATAGGCTGCACACTGTACAGTAAAAAAATTTCGTTTTCATATGGGAGTTTCTGCTTTGTGTACCACTTATTTTGGGTATTCCAACTGCAAGTTTTCAAATGGTGCAATGTCACCATTTAAAAAAATTTACTAATAATTATTTCATCTTGTGAAGACCGAGATTATGAGATGGCCCAAGTGCTNTTGTTAGAGGACGTAGGTTTGATTGTCAGCACCGACGGGACAAACCACAAATGCCGGTTACTCCATTTCAAGGAGATCCAACGCTCTCTCCTCTTGCCTCATGGGCACCAGACATCCACGTGGCACACTGCCACATACATACAGGCAAAACACGTATTAAACTGTAAACAAAAAATCTTATTAAAAGTATTTGTAGTGTTTGTGCCTGAGTATATATGTGTATATATGTACACATACATATACACACACACACACACACACACACACACACACACACACACACACACACACACATACACACACACATGCACCACGTTCCCGCAGAGTCTGGAGTTAGAGGCAGTCGCGAGCTGCCTTACAGGGAGGTGAGCCCGGAACTCAACCCTCTGGAATAGCAGCAAGTGCTCGGTCCCTTTTTCCTTTCCTCCCTCCTCCTCACCTCTCTGTGCTTTAACATTTAAAAACTCATACTAGAGGGTGATTCAGCGAGAGCCGGTTGGGGTTCGCACAGCGCTTTTTAAGATACTTGTGAAGGAGACAAGTGGGAACTCGCGGTGCTTCCCACGGTCTGGGAAGTTTCAGGGTGAAAAGCGGAGGGGCTCAAAATTTCTCGGTTCCACTGGCACAAGGGAACTGCTTAAAGTGTTTTAAATTCGTTTGTCTAAAGAGAGGGTACATTGAATTCTCGGTGCGTCGATTTAACTAGGATTCTAAGACGTCTTACGGCGGGGGACCTGAATTAACCCCAAGCACCNGAGAACCTGGCGGAGAGGATCGCCCCATGATGACGTCAACTCCTAAAGGAGAGACCCATCCTTGACTGTGAGGCTACACTGCGGAGCCGGCTGACCATTTCAAAGGGGGTCAGATTGCTCTCCTCAGCGCTAACGTCTACAAAGGAGAACAGAGAGACCAGTGAGAGCATGGTCTGAGCTGTTCCCGGCAGCTATGTATACCCCTAATCCTGTTTTCGTATGTAGAGTAGATAATATGTAACATATTCACAAAATTCCGGCTTGCCCTTTGATGATGGACATGGGGTCGTCGAACCAACGCCTGTATCTGTTTTCCAGTGTGGCCACGTTGAGTAAATGTCCTCTCTCTGTTCTTCACAAATCCTCTCTGGCATGTGAGACAGGCGGTTGATTCTAGTTTGTTGTCGGGACTCGAGGGGCCAGAACTTAGTTATAGAAGTCCGGTAACATACTTGTAACTGCATAATCAATACTTGCCATTCCTATTCAACTTGAGACACTTGTAGGCTCCAGACTGGGCTAGGACCAGGTAGGTGAAAGGCAGCCCAGGCGGTGGCGTTGTTTCTTCCAGAGACCAGGCATTAGTTCATTGATCACTGAACTAATGGATCCTTGATGTTGAAATTCTTTCTTCATTTTTCTACTCGTAGTCTACAA
>LZPO01027487.1:195779-207150 GCA_001675575.1 Neotoma lepida | reverse complement strand
ATAATAAATAAATCTTTAAAAAAAAGAATCTCTATATGTAGCAAGTGTAGGACAAACTGATACAATTCCTATGGGAGATATGGCTTGTAGTGTTTCCCCTCCACACACACCCATGCAAAGTCACAAATGTACTCTCCCACACAACACACACACACACACACACACACACACACACACACACACACAAAGACACACACACACTGACTGTATGTTCAGTGAGAGCTGTATGTAATCATTCATTACGGAACTTGGGAGCCCACAACTGACTCAGTTTCCCAGTTTGAATCTGAAGTCTATTCTGAGTCAATAGAGTTCAAGCTTGTTTGCTCCAGGGCTGTGAGAAAGTACTGATTAGCCCATGGGAAGGAACATACTATCTAGCTAGACACAGGCTGCTGATGCCAGCTGGATGTACATTGAGATAGAAAATGAAACTGCCTGCTTTTTGACTCAAGGATGGGATAGATAGTGGTTGAATGCCTGTGCTGTGCATTGTTCTACCTCTATTCTTCAAGACTGAATATAAGCTGGCTGTGAAATAAGCAGGTCTGTCCAGCATTGATTGTCAGTCCTCTCGACTCTTTTCTGTCTTCTTCATTGTCTCTACAATCCGCACGCCTCTACCCAGTTACCCAGCTGACTGGTCGGCAGGCTCTGACATGGAACCATTTACATAAGTTGAAAACTATAATGTGTGTGAGTGTCTATCACTATTGGAATCTAGAATAATGGCATGCTTACACAATGGACTGTGAACCACAGCTAGACACAATGTATTGAATAAATCNTACAAAAAGTGTTAAGTGAAAAAAGAAAATCCCCCAGAGTGGGATATTTTCTTTGCTTAAATTAAAAGCAAGTAAGCTTAAGAACACATGTTATTTAAGCACTCCCATATGAATGTAGGGTAAGATATATTTTACTTTTTAAAGTGAGTGTGTAATGATTCATCACTATGATTCCCTACAAGTCAGATAGGAATGAGAGAAGAGTGGTAAGGCAGGAGGCTCTAAGCTATTAGTAAATTTCCAGTCCTCGAATTGGGGATACCCTGACGAATTTTTATCTATTATTTTAATTCACTGATAATGTAACAGGGATGATGTAATTCATGCACTAACAATTATAATTACTTCATAAATATGTTAAGAGATCAACTATTTTCTGTTTTGTAGATGCAACACTTAGAAAATAAGTTCTTCAATATGATATCCATTGTTCAAAAGACATTTCAAATAATCTGTTAATTTTTATAGATAATGTCATACTTCTAATTTTCCATATAAACTTAATATAGTACTAAGGATTTAAATCTATGAAGTTAATTTCTTTTAATTAATACAATTAATTTATTATAATAAAATCATATAATTTAAAATGCTATATATGTTATATAAAATATAAATTTATTAAAATAAAATTAATTAATGAAATTTATTTTATCAATAAAAAATCTAGAGCAAAAGGAAGAGATGAAACCATTGTCTTAAGGGAGCCTTTCATAAAATTGTTATTTGGATAGGATTCTGACAATAGTTACAGATTTCCTTAATTACCTCTGGGCAACACCAATCCCCTTGGCCCTACTTGGCCCCAACTCTACAGGCCATGAGACCAACCCAGTAGCCTTTAGAGTTGTGCACAAGTACTTCTTCACTATAGTTAAATAGCCTTGGAATACAAAGCCAACAACACAGTGCTCTCATGCAATATGCCAGGTGTAATTATGAATAAGACAATACAATAAACAATTTCAAGTATTGAACCAAAAAATGCTTAGTCATAACTGATTTACTGATTTTTCCATTAGTTTCAGTTCTAATTTTAATCCAACATTCAAATTAAAAGATACTATTACTATTAAATCTTACTCTAACTGTTGCTTTTAAGTATGAATNGGTTTGTGGGATGGATATAAAGAAAGCTGGTAGTCAACCCAATTTTATTTTTGGCACTTTCAGATTTTTCTGCACAACAACTTTCTCTGCATTATTAATGAAAGGAGAGATCATCCTAGTGGGAACACGGGTACATTTGGACTATAGAAAAGCATGACAACTTCAAATTCTTCCTGCCTGGAAACATATCCTGTCCTCTGGTGAGTATTGTCTGCTGCATCCAACAGAAGACCCAGAATCAGGTCATAGACAGTGTAGGCCTCAGTCAAACTATATACATAATAGTAGACTATATACATAACATGGACACATTGGACCTCTTAGGAGGGAGGACTAAAATTCAAAATAGACAGCTTGTATATTTTGAAGTTTCTGAGTGGTCTTCAGGCATCAAGCTCCAGCCTATGTATTTCAGATTTACTCCATCCTTTAAGCCTCCTGTAAGCATTGAACAAAGCAGGTGCCATTTGAATACCAGCAGGTGAAGAAACCAAGAGCTACAAAAGCCGATTAGCCTGATAAAGTTCACACAGTAGAGAAGAGGCAGAGACTGGTGGCAGTAGACACACAGGTTTTCTGAAGCCAGGATCTAAACTCTTTTGACCTGATCCTTTTCTGTTTGGACTTTGTATGACAGCAACATACATCATGGTTTATCATTACTAAGTGAACATGTTTTTAAGTATTAAGACAGTTTCAAAATTTTGTTTCTGTTTTCTCATCAGATCATTATATATATCAAACTATGTCCCCGATATACTTAGTTCATTTATCTTAAAAGTTATTCAACTTAGGAAATGAAACAATATGTTACATTTGGAAACTGAAGTATGCCAATGACAAACCATCTTTGTTTTAAATGTAGCATACCACTTTTTTCCACCTATGTCTTCAGGTACAGTATTCTAAGCCTCATATTTATTATCATACTCACTTTCATATTAAAGTTAAATAACACCCCATATATAGGCCAAAGGTTTGTGCTGATAAATAGAATGGTTAAAACATAAAGGATGCTATGTTTAGGTCACAACATGAGATTTCAAAGAGCATCTATGGTGTTATTTCTAATAATAAGTCTTAAGTGATCCAAACTTTATGAAGAGCTAGTAAGATTTGCATCTGAAAATACTGACGTAGGTTTTAGAAGGGTATTGGGATCACAGATGTTCCCAGTTCTCTTCCATAGTGTAGCTTTTCTGTGGTTTTGCTTTCTTTGTTGACTTCATGGGTTTGAGCCACAGATGAACCATGGTGGCCACTGGACAGCAACAAAACAAACTTGAAAATTCAAGGTCAGGCAGCACAAGGAACATCTGGTACAGTGCTCTTCCTGCAAAAAGAAATCTAGGAGTTTATTTGATAATAACTTCTAAAGTTAAAAGAAACTTAAGACATATTTGATGCTTTTATTTATTTTGTGTGTGTGTGTGTGTGTGTGTGTGTGTGTGTCTGTATGATGTACATATTGGTCAAGGAACAACTGCTGGGATTTACTTCTCTCCTTTCACCCTTACATGGGTTCTGACTTGGAACTCAGCTCTTTAGGCTCACATGATAAGGGCCTTTTAACTGCTGAGCCATCTTGCTGGACCTCCAATTTTTGATAAACCAAATGATCCAATATATACTTACATTCACATCCTTAACCTAATAAAATGAAAGGGAAAGATCACCAGTAAGCATCAAGGTAGCAGGTGGTTCAGAAAGAGTTACAAAGAGTGAGATGCAAAGAAGGCTTGTGGGGTGGTTGTACTATTTTTGACTGGGTCTTAGTTACTAGACTGGTTATCTACTCAGCATCTTCTTTATTTTGATATTGTATCTGTCTTATTTATTAATTAAACCATGCTAGATGTGAAGCTATGATGGATAGACTACTTTTGGTGTTTCTTTTGGAATTAAAAGAAAGAGCTTGTGCCTAGGTGTAACAAAAAAGGAGACTTTGTGTTCAGTTTAAGAGGCACCACTTAAAGGAAGCCGATTTGCCTGCCACTGACTGAGCTTACACAATCGGAGATGTTGAATATTTTCAGGAAAAAATGTCTGTGTTACAGAAGGCTGGAGTCAGAACTTCTGAAGTTTGTTTCTACTTTAGAAATCATGGCTTTTTAATTCTGAACATTCTCAACTTTAAGAGATCCAATGAACACAGGTAATTTATAAACACAGAATTTCAGGAGCTGAAGTCATCTCCTGATTCTATGGCTTCACTGCACAATATATGTATTATACTATGCTTGTGCATATTTTTGTCACAGAGGTACATTTGTACATCTTAGAAGTCGGGTTAAAAAAATCAAGAAATTTGAGTTTGACTCTAAACCATCATGTAAAACTAGACCACAAAAGGTGAAGGGATTGGGGAGAACAGTGCTTGTTTGAAATTAAATATAAGCTCAGGTTCTAGAACTTTCATGAATATTAATGTTCATAACCTCCCACTGAAGAAGGGAATACTATTATATTCACTTCACATATAAAGAGCTTAGCATTCAAACAGGTTAAATTACTGCCCAAGAGTACAGCTGATGTACAGTTTATGATTGGGATTAATTACCATGTACATTGCTTGGAATTCATCAGCGGTGGTGGCACATGCCTACAAGCCCAGCACTTACAGTATTTGGGAGATAAAGGCAGAGGGATCCTGAATTCAAGGACATCTCCTGTTTCACAGCAGATTCAAGGTCAACTTGGGCTATAAGAGACTGTCTCAAAAAGTACGTCCCCTAAAAAAAAGAAAAAAGAAAAAGAAAAATGTTCATCTAAGCACTATGCTTGACTTCCTACTTATATAAAAGCATCCTACTAATATACAAACTTGATACTCAGCTAAATTTACACTTCATACTAGGAAAAACTACATTTCCACTCCATGTAATTTGTGAATAAAACTTTCTTTTTCATAATTAAAATATTTTCTTNCNCTAANGTTNATACAACAGTGATTTACTTGAGATAATTTATCATCACCTTATTTTAATGAAAATGAGGCTTTATTTTCATGCCCATAGGAACACCATAAATATAAGAAGTTCTAGGTCTGAAGTTCATGGTTCAAAGCTCACTGACAAAAACGATACTGAATAACTAAACATTGCATATATGTATGAATATGTCATATGATTCAGAAATAGCAAGGTTGATGAAAGTTTTATTCCTTGTCTATTCTCTGTTAGCAGTAACCAGGAAACCATTTTTTTTAAACAGGCTCCAAAGTAACCAGAAAGTGGGCGCAGTAATACTGCATATTCTTGCTTTTCAATGATTTCTAATGCACAGGGACTGAGTCCAGCACATTGTAGAATCATCTGGATATAAGTAAGTATGGACTGGTCATTGACAAATATTTTAAGTATGCTACAATAAGAAGATGCATGCAGATGGATGGATTTTAGACACATGATAAAAGCCAGTGACTTTTCATTTTACCCAATGCTGAAATTATTTTTGGTTATTGTATTATTGTCTCCTAATCTTTCCTAAGGAGCAATGGAAATTAACAGAAGCTCTGAGACAGATTTCATCCTTTTGGGATTTTCCAGTCGACCCCAACTGGAGCACGCCATCTCTGTCGTTGTCTTCATCTTCTATATTGTGACTCTGGTAGGAAACACAACCATCATTCTAGTGTCCTATCTGGACATTCAGCTCCATACTCCTATGTATTTCTTCTTATCTAATTTGTCTTTTGTGGACCTCTGTTACACTACTAGCATTGTCCCACAGATGCTGGTAAATGTATGGGGTCCAAAGAAGTCTATCACATATGGAGGGTGTGTGCTCCAGTTTTTCTTTGCTCTGGACCTGGGATCCACAGAATGTCTCCTCTTAGCTGTGATGGCCTATGATCGCTATGCTGCTGTTTGTCAACCTCTTCACTACACAGTAATAATGCACCCTGTTCTTTGCCAGAAGATGGTGCTGTCAGCCTGGTTGGGTGGTCTTGGCAGTGCCTTAATTCTTTGTTCCTTGACTTTGAAATTGCCAAGGTGTGGGCACCGGGAAGTGGATAATTTTTTCTGTGAAATGCCAGCATTGGTCAAGATGGCTTGTGTCTATTCCAGAGTAATTGAGATTGTTGTGTTTACTCTTGGAGTTATATTTCTTCTAGTACCTCTATCACTAATCCTCATCTCCTATGGAGTCATTACTCAGGCAGTGATGAAGATCAAGTCAGCAACAAGGTGGAGAAAGGTCCTTAATACCTGTGGTTCCCACCTCACTGTAGTAACTCTGTTTTATGGAACAGTCATTTATATGTACATGAAGCCNCAGAATACCATATCCCATGAGGAAGGACAGTTTTTTACTCTTTTTTACACTATTGTCACCCCTAGCCTTAACCCTTTGATCTACACCTTAAGAAACAAAGATGTAAAGAGTGCAGTGAAGAGAATTCTAGGTATAAACAAACGTTCTGCCAAAGTGTGAGGTCAGTGGAGAAAAATATTCTACCAGAATGTGGAGAGCTAAAGGAATAATGGTCCTTGTAGCTGGCAGCTTAAGCAGGAGATTCAAGACCATCTATCTGGCATTCACTTAGTAGCTAGAATTTCTTAGAATGTTAACTTTCACCGTGTTTAAGTTCACGACTATGGATGCAATGTGGTCAGCTGCCTCCTACTGTGATGGAGTGTATGAGTTGAATCTGGAAGACAAAGTAAACCTTCTTTCTTAAGCTGCTTTTGTCAGATATTTATTATGAACAGATATGGAGGGGAGAGAGAGAGAGACAGAGACAGAGACAGAGACAGACAGAGACACTGTGACAGATAGATACACACAGACAGACAGAGACAGAGAGAGAGTCAGAGACACACAGAGACACACAGAGAGAGTGGAACAAGGAGTAGCAGGAGCAGATGGCTATCGATGAATATTAAAGCTTTTAACCCTTTTATACAAATTTAAGTGCACACAGTGGCCACATGAAAACAAAGTATCATGTTTTATGTTGTTCTTGTGTGTTAACTGGGCTATCCAAAGATAGCACAAATCCATCCATTTTTATTGTTGTTACTGAAGGGACACTAGCCCACTCAAGCATGGCTCTGGTAGGACTTGCCCTCCCCCCCGCCATTTCCTCTACCTTGCTAAAAAAAAAGTTAGATTAAATTCCTAAAGCTAGCCCCCAAGGTCTATTCCCTTATTTGGCCATTTCCTCCTCCTGAGGCTGACTAACAAGGTCCATCAGTCAGAAGCCCCATTTGGCTCACCTAATTTACATGCATAACTAAAATTAAACACCTCATCCTAGCACAGGGTTTCCCTCTTTACCTCTATAAACCACCATTTGCCTATATGCCACATCTGTCTCCTCTCTATCCCTGTCTCTTATACACATCTACAAATACATCTGCCCCTTTTCCTTGTCCCCTTCTCTTCTCTCTCATCCCCTATCTCCTTTACCACAGCATCCCAGCCCATTCTAACACACACCTCCCCTTCTTCTTCTCTTAAAATTTCCATTTGCTGCTGTTTTTCTGCCTGAGTCAGAAAGCAGTCATTTTTAACTTTTCTTCCCTGCTTAATAAAGGATCTCTCTGTGAAAACCAGTGTTTGGATGTGGTTTGTGTCTAATCCAGGGATCTCTTCAGTTACTATTCTGGTAATCCATCCCATGCTTGTAGTACCACAGAACAGTGGTTCTCAACCTGTGGGTCTCAACCCCTTGGTGAGACCCATGTCAGATATTTATACAGTATGATTCATAACAGTAGCAGAATTACAGTTATGAAGTAGCAATGAAATAATTTTATGGTGGGGGTCACCACAAGATGAGGAACTGTATTAAAGAGTTGCAGCATTAGGAAAGGTTGAGAACCACTGCAATAGAACATCTAGGGTCTATATTTTAGGCTCCTGTTTTTGAAAGTTCTCCAAATTTAAATTCTAAAACTGAGTTAATGTCAGTTTGCATGCTAAGACAAGGCCCATTGTTAACATTTGTTCTCACCAGCACTATGATGCCACTAATGTGTAGTCCAGTCATGGCTGTAGTCCAGGACCTTCGTATCAATAGCAAAATATATCACATAAGTACATGTAACTATGGCCATCTGATGTTTGCCAAAGATGCCAAAAACATACACTAGAGAAAAGACAGAAACTTAAACAAATGGTGGTAGAAAAACTAGATGTTCATGTGCAGAAGCATACATTGTATCTATCATCTTGCACAAAAACCAATTTCATATTGTTATCATGAGTAAAGCTTCCCTGTCATTTCCAGGAAACACAGCCTCACAGGAATTCCCCTGGTTCTCTTGCTCTTACAGTCTTTCTATCCCGTCTTCCGTGATATTCCTTAAGCCTTAGTTGAAGGATTTGTGTTATATATGTATTAGCTGGAGCTGGACACTCCACAATCACTTGTTCTGATCATTTGTGATTTTCTGTAATGATCTCTTTTTGTTGTAATGGGAAATACCTTTGATGAAGTCTATAATTTTCTGTGGGAAAATATTTAAAATTACAGTGCCATGTCCTTGCACTGCCCCGGGGAGAGATCTGACTGGGGTATGAGAGATTGAAGAAAAGATAAAAACAGGTACACAGAAAAATGGAATTGAGTGAACTGGGCTCTGTACTGTGGAAACTGCAGCACCTCAGAAACTCATGTGTTTATTATTCACAGCTGAAGAGAGATGTGTGGTCATTGCACACAGCTGAACAAAGAGGCAGGATTTACACATTCAGATAAACAAGGGGGCAGGTGATTATTTACAGTTGAACAAGGACACAGGTTTAGTTAATGCCTGAAGGAGATGTCACTGTAGGGGAGCAGACTTCAGGCCATAAATATCCAGGAGGTGGGGAGAAAGCTGTGGTAGACATTTTCTGTGCACATTATCAACAACTATACATGAACCCCTGACGAAGGCTTTTTCATCACTCTGAGCCTCACCTTATGGGGAAGGCTTTGCTATTTGGAGTCCTTGACATGGATGTGGCCATGTCAATAATACACACCACAATACATACCCACTCAGGACTGCACACACTCAGGGCTTTCTCTGCTTCCTACAGTATAATATCAGAACATGGGCTAACATAGAAAGGGAAAGTTCATGGGGCCCCACACCTGAACAAAGAACTACAGACAAGCAAGGAATATTGGGAGCGGGAGGAATTTCTTTCCCAAGGATGAGCCCTACAGTTGGTTATCCAATAGCAAGTGGTCAGCTCTGAACTTAAAAGTAACTCTAGACAGACTAAGGAAGTTGTATTTATATATTTAGGGATGTGTGTGGGTGTAACAATAACAACCAAAGAAAAAAAGCCATATTTCCAAAAGGATTATGTGGGAGGGGTTCCAAGAAGGTAAGTGGAAAATGATGTACTCATAGCTTAACTAGAAAAAAGAAATAAAAGAAACAGGAGGAGGAAGAAGAAAAGGCAGAAGAAGAGGAAGAGGAAGAAGAAGAGGAAGAGGAAGAAGAAAAGGAAGAGGAGGAAGATGAGGAAGAGGAAGAAGAAAAGGAAGAAAAAGAGGAAGAAGAAGAGGAAGAGTAAGAGGAAAGAAGAAAAGGAAGAAGAAGAAGAGGAAGAAGAGGAAGATGAAAAAGAAGGGAAGAAGAAAAAGAGGAAAAGGAAGAAGAGCACCAAACTCTAAATGGATTGAAGACCTTACTGTGAAACCTGAATCACTGAAACTGCTGGAAAAAAAACAAACACGTGTGCAGCACTCTGCATGACACAGGTGTAGGAAAGGACTAGCTGAATCGGATTCCATTTACCTAGGAATTAAGGCCACCAATTGAAGAATGGAACCTAATATAACTAAAAGGCTTTACACAGCTAAAAAATACAATGAAGTNAGGAAAAAGCCCAAAGAGCAGGAGAGAATCTTTGCCAGCTATACACCTGATGGAGGACTAATATACAGAATAAGTAAAGTACTCATAAAGAACAGTCAAAAATCCAAATGACTCATTTAAAAAATGGGCTATGGCTCTGAGCAGAGAGTTTTTGAAAGAAGTGAGTAATAGCTCAGGTGTTTATCATCTTAGCAATTAGGGAAATGCAAATCAAAACAACTTTGAGCCAGGCATGGTGTTGTACATCTTTAATCGCAGCATTCAGGAAGTAGAGGCAGTTGGATCTCTGTGAACTTGAGGCTAGCCTGGTCTACATAATGAGTTCTAGGACAGTCAATGTGTCATAGAGAGACCCTGTCTCAAAACCAAACCAAACCAATCCCCTCAAAACAACTTTGAGATTTCATCTTATCCAAGTCATACTATTGAAACTCTACAAAACAAATGACAACAAATGCTGGAAGAGATGTGGGGAATGGAGACCCTTCGTTCACTGTTGGTGAGATTGCAAACTGGTACAGCCACTTTGGAAATCAGTGTGGACAATTCTCAAACAGTTAAAATATACCTACCACGTGACATAACTATACCACTCCTTGGCATATGCATAAAGGACTTGACATCCTACTCCACAGATACTTATTCAGCCATGTTCATCATTGCTCTATGCACAAACAGCTAGGAAATGTCCTATAACTGATAAAACATAATGAAAATATGTTACATATATACAATGGAATACTATCCAGTCATACACAATATAAAATTATGAAATATTGAAGTAAATGAATAGAACTAGAAAATATATTGACTGAGCTAAAACTAGATGCAGAAAGACAAGTGGTAAATGTTCTCTTTCATCTGTGACTCCTAATGCTAAATCGTCAGTTGTGCATATATATCTTGGAGTAACTGCAGAAACTAGGGAAGAAAAAGATACTATGGTATGTGTGTGTGTATGTGTGTGTGTGTGTGTGTGTGTGCATTTGTTTGCACGTGTGTGGGTGTGTGCACATGTATAGGATAGAGATGGAAATAGGATACAGGTCATCTGAAGGAGGGAATGGGAAAAATGGGGGTGGGCTTTAATTCAGGAGGGAACAGAGAGTTTAATACAGAAAGAGAAGGTAGAAGGNAAAAATAATACTAAGGATGTTTGAAAAAGCCATAAGTTATTATTATNTTTCATTTACTTAAAATTACATNTAATACATATAANTCTATGTGTATATGTATACAGTTAAATGAAGTTTTACCATCTGGGCTGACAATGTTATCCCAAAGAGTCATAGTCTAAAATCCCAGTACAAAGTATGAGACACCNCATTTCAAGCAATAAAGGTTATTGCTGTTGCCTTTAGTTGCTTCCAAGAGGTTGAAAATAAGTCTTCATATCTGGAGACACACAGTATTCATAAGATCAGAGTTGGATATGGCCTGAAATCCTCCTCCTTGAGGACTAACTTTCATACTGCTGGAAGTTGCTATTAAAGGTTCCAAGGGAAGGAAGCAATCAATAGTTCCCCCAAATGTGATGACTACAATCCACAGCAGTGACCACCATGGCAAGATATTCCTAAGACTGCAATAGTGGCCCTAAGAGTGCAGTAGTGGCCCTAAGAGTGCAATAGTGGCCCTAAGAGTGCA
>LZPO01027487.1:157491-176039 GCA_001675575.1 Neotoma lepida | reverse complement strand
TCTCTCTCTCTCTCTCTCTCTCTCTCTCTCTCTCTCTCTCTCTCTCTCTCTCTCTCTCTCTCTCTCTCTCTCTCTCTCTCTCTCTCTCTCTGTAACTATATCCAGAGACTTGATACTTTGGAGAAATTAGAGATAAGTCAGAGTTTTAAATGAGTCTTTGACTTTGTTCTCATTGGTACACTCAAGTTATGAAATAACTTATAACTCCACTATAAAATCCTTTAATTAAACAAATTTTCTTGTTCACTTTCTTTTTCCCATCTTTTTCTTGCTTGTTTTAACCTTTTGTTATGAAAGTCATTTTGAATTGAGACAAAGCCAGGTATAGTGGTGCACTCCTTTAACTGCAGCACTTGGGAAGCAGAGGCAGTAGGATCTCTGAGTTCAAAGTCAGATTGGTCTTGATGAGTTTGAAACCTTGTCTCAAAAACAGTGAGACTATTAGCGATGTTGCAGATTGGCTGTGTATTAGAAAAGCTGGGCTATGTGGAAACATAAAATACAGCGTCCTTACATTCCTACTCATTCATCAAGAGTGCTGTTCTCTTTATGTTCTCTTCCTAGGTGATATTATACTGTTTCAGTGCTTTAAATCCCATTATATATTTAATAATTTTGAAAATTATTTACAGTTTTTTCCATTTTGCATCAAACAGGTAATTACAACCACCTTATTTCACTCATTCTTTGATGTATAACAAAAACATGGATCTGAACATACCTAATATAGTCTAGATTCCTGTCACATGGGATCTCTTATCCCTATGCTTAGTCCTTGTTTATGTGATATTAGCATTTACATGNTTTCATTCTCAGAAATTTCTATCTTAGACCTTCATAACTTGGATAAACTTTAAACTTTTTCTTTCTATCTAATCATTTACCATAAAACACAATTGGTTGATTACAGAGAGCAATCATTGAAAAGCAAGTTCCCTTAAGTAAAGGAATAGTAAAAAGTTACATCTGAAATCTGTTTATCCTTTAATATGAAGCCTGTTAGCAAGGCAAACCTTTCTGTAGCAGGAGACTGAATAGCTCTAGAAAAAGCAAGGCCTGATTTTTATACATGAACTATCAATGTAGCTTCAGCCTTGGGGAAATAGCCAGTTGCCTGCTGCTGGCAAAATGACAGAACTACAGTTAGCCATCAACTGTAGTTTGTTTTATTTTTACTCTTTGTTCTTTTTAGGGGGCCTGCCACCCAGCTCCCAAATAAACACATGGAGATTTATTCTTTTTTATGAATGCCTGGCCTTAGCTTGGCTTATTTCTAGCTATCTTTTCTTAAATTATCCCATCTATCTTTTGCCTCTGGGCTTTTACCTTTCTCTACTTATATACCTTTCTTTGCTTCTTACTCTATAACTTACTGTGAAGCTGGGTGGCTGGCCCCTGCAGTCCTCCTCTCCTCTTTTCTCTCACTTCTCAGTCTTCTGTTTTTCTCCTTCTACATATTCTCTCTGCCTGGCAGCCCTGCCTATCCTTTCTCCTGCCTAACTATTGGCCATTCAGCTTATTATTAGATCAACCAGGTGTTTTAGACAGGGAAAGCAACACAGTTTCACAGAAGAAAAGCAACATAAAAGAATGCAACACATCTTGGCATCCTTAAAAAAATGTTCCACAGCATAAACAAATGTAACAGATCCTCAGCTAATATTCCGTAACAATCAACACCATCTGAAATTAGAGAAGGATAACTTATAGCAGGAATTATAAACCAAAAGTCCTCTGTACCAATTAAAATGATAGAGACTTATCAGCTACCTGAATGATTACTCTAGTAGGCTTCTGTGNTCCTAATGGCTTTGGTGTGGNACAGAGGTCGTATGTCTTCAGTTATCACACACAACAGGATTATATCTTCACTTGCTGCATAGGACAGCATAGACCTTCTGCTGCCAGACCCAGAAGGTCTGAAAGGTTTTCTTGTGGATGAGGAACTTGGGAAAATTGGCATACCCTGACCAAGACAGATTAGGGCAATCAACCCAAGAGCATCCACAATTTGTGCAGGGCATTGGCAGCATGCAAGGCATGAGGCAGTTTTCCCCAGTAGTTAGCATCACCTAGATTGTGTCTTCATCTGTCTTCTTTGGAGACCTTAGGTTGCTACCAGGATCTGGCATTTGCCACATTCAGCAGCTCTCTTAAAAGTTTTGAAGGCCATCTATTAAGCAAACCTTATTTTAAGTGAACTTTACTTGTTTTTAGTTATTTGCTTTAGACTCAACCTTGAAAACATACACAGGAGGCTAAATAAAGCTTATTCCTATAAATAAATTTCATTAGTACTTAGCATGACTACAAGTATAGTTTTGAACACATTAAAGAATTTGATCATTTATAAGGTAACTATTAACTTGTAAGTCTTAATCATCTTTAACAGTTTACAATGTTAGTATCTTTGGTAAGATTAGGATTTTACAGTTTTGCCTACCCCTGTTAAGTTTGAACCTTAAATATTTGAGTTGAAGATTTAATTGAAGTTCCATAGTTACCAAAATAAAACTTTAAACCACAAATGCAGTAAACTTTAAACCATGCCATCCATAGAGAGACTGTGAACTTGATTTTCCTGGTTCTTACATTGTGCACCATTACAGAATAGCACAGTTTATTGTATGACTCAGTTTATAAAATAGCTAAAGTAGCCGGGTGGTGGTGGCACATGCCTTTAATCCCCGAACTTGGGAGGTAGNGGCAGGTGGATCTCTGTGAGTTTGAGGCCAGCCTGGGCTACAGAGTGAGTTCCAGGACAGCCAAGGCTATCCAGAGAAACCCTGTCTCGAAAAACCAAAAAAAAAAAAAAAAAAAAAAAATTTATCATTGGGGGTCGTCATAACATGAGGAGCTGTGTAAAACCTGTCTCTTATACACATCTAGATGTGTATAAGAGACAGCTTTTGGTCAGATTGCTTAAGTCATTGTCTTACTGCATCACAAGATAGGAAGATCTGTTTCTGGTGTTTAGTGTTATAGTGCTTATAGTGTGGCACTAACTCTTTAGCCTTTTATTTAATTATTTTTTAAGATTACATATTAATAAAGACTTCATAGTATAAAATGTTTTATAAACTTAAAATGTTCCATAGTCTTATAAATTTAAATATATTAAAAGTTGTTTCTTAAAGAATACTCAATTACTTTAATTTAATTTTTTTGTAAAACTCTAAATTTTTTTCAAAAAAGTTTAAAATATCTCAATTGTGGGCTTCTATAGCACCAAAAATAAATTAAGTACTTGTTTTACTTCAAGAGGGAAGAAANAGGGCACAACAACAATCTGCACAAGTTCAAATGAAGCTCCAGCAGTGCAAACTATTCAATGTTAAATATCTGGGATTCATTCATAATTTCCCAGGGGGCCTGGGTCATCTCTCTGGCCCCACCCTTGGCAGCATCCATAGCCACCTTCTAGGTTCTGGCCAGTTCCATTTCATTGCCATTGGGATTTCTGGTGACTATTATATGGCACCAGCATTTCCAAACTGCTAGGG
This sequence comes from Neotoma lepida, assembly GCA_001675575.1. NCBI lineage: Eukaryota > Metazoa > Chordata > Mammalia > Rodentia > Cricetidae > Neotoma > Neotoma lepida. Next base: position 172,536 of record LZPO01027487.1, on the reverse strand, counting down.
TCCCTCATTGCAAGTGGGCTCTCTTTAGGAGTTCCAGCCCTTCCACACACTGGCAAGCTCAGCTGTTCTCCATGACCCTNTCATGCCTTTTCAAACCAATACTACCTAGGTGACTCTTACATTATAAAATTCAGCTGCCAGCATGAGGTACATTCTTGTTTGTGAATGCATGAAGGTACAGCTTTAATACCATATTAAACAAGTATTGTTTTAAAAGCCTACCTTTCATAAATCTTGTTTTTATGAATTTGTTTTCAGGAGAAGAGTTATTATACCAAAATTCATTTTAATCCAAAATATCTTGAAGAACTGTTGTTGCCTCCTTGGTTGGTTTATACCAGTGGTCATCTTTAATCAAGATGGTGGAGAAGCCACATGGTACTTACCCTCTCTAACCTTAGTAAAGTTGACTTCTAGCCATGTGTTTGCCTCCATTCCAATGGGGGTCATCAGCTAAGATGGCAGCAAGCCACATGTTGCCTACATCCAAAGATGGCATCACACCANATGGTTCCTTTAAGATCACCTATGNATATATTTTTAAGTATCAATCCCCTGTGTTATGATTTTCAGTTAATTTTTTCTTTATAGATTTTAAACCATACTCAATAAACTTACAAATCTTGAGATACAGAAAGTTTACATAATAGTCTTACAAATCTNAAGACAAGGTTTATATCTTAGCAAATGTTTTAGGCAGTTAAATGAAACCAGTAGTCTAATTTTTTTTTTAAATTTTTGGATGTTTTGCTTTGCTCTCTTTTCCCTGTCACAGATCAAGTGACTTGTCTGACAGAGATAAAACTATTAAGTAAGCATGACTGGGTCTAGGGAAGGGAGATCCACAAGCCACTTCCAGAAATTCCAGAAATGGCTTTCCCGTAAAGTAGAACAGCATAAAACAACTAATACTGTCCATACTCAAAGGACATTTGAATCTGCCATACTGAATCCAGTTACCAGAAAGCTCAGAGATAAGAAATTCTGAGCCCTGGCCATCAAAGCAGACATAGCANGAGGCAGCAGCTGTGACCAGAGACTGGTGGAGGAAAAAGAAANCCAATAAACACAGAACACCAAATNNACAAGAGATGGAGACAGTAAAACTGAAATCAAAGACAAGATGTATAAAGACAAGACAAGACACAACACCAGACCAAACCCCTCAGGTAGGCAGTGCCACGTCTCCCTTTTTGTCCTGGAGAAGAGAGTACTGGGTCTCATCAGAACCCTTCTCCTTCCAGATTGGGATCCCAACAGAACCAGATGTAGCAGAAAATCACNATGGCTTACCAGGGGACACTGTAGATGCTTGCTGCATTTCTCAGCACTGCGGTTAACTCTGATAGTCTGCAAAACCAAAAGCAGGGGAGCTTGGAGTGTTTTAAGGTGCACTTCTCCTAAGGCGGCCCTTCAGCCCCAGAGTTCTGGTCCAGCTTTACAATTTGGGTAGGTGGTCTGATCTTACTGTAACCTCCAGAAAATGTTAATCCCAGGCAAGAAGAAGACCAGTACCACAATTTTTGAGCCAAATTTGAAGCAAGTTTTATTAAATACTGACCAGGACCATGGATAATGGCCAGGTCCATACCAGGATTCCCAGAATATGGTTCTGAATTACATTAGTCAGGGGCTGATAAAGGCAAAACCCACAAGGCTATGTCTTCCTGCCTTTGTCCAATCAGGAGCAAGCATACATCCTGACATACTTCCTGCCTATGTACCTCCCACTTACAAGTGATCAAGCACACATCTTGTGCAGCTGGGACAACCAAGCTTGTTTATAGAAGCTAAAACACCCAGGCAGCTTGTTGTCTTGCATGAACAGCCCCAGCATTCCAGGAAGCTGTCTGTCCTTGGGCAAGTGGGCCTTACCAGTTAGAGTTATCTTTATTTTATAGATCTCTTAAGCANAGTAATTTAAACTTAAAACATAACTTTAGCCATCACAGAACCCCTGTAACACACAATCTGGCCTAAGGGGTTCTTGGAAACCACAGAGGAAGAACCCATGGCCCATTCTCACTCTATAGCCAGTATCACATGAGTGACGCTCCATGTTCATTCAGCTTACGATGGCTCCCAGCCCATTTGAATCACATCACCAGAAACTTAAAATTCAGTTTCTTTCTGGCAGTAGAAAACTCCGTAGGCCTTTTTCTTCCACTAGTTGAGATCTTAGCTGGGTAGGGTCTCTTGAAGCTGCCATCTCTTTGTTCCAGGCAAAGCAGGCTTCTCTCTAAAGGGGCTAATTTTAGCAAGTGCAGCCTTTTTTCCTAGCACAATCTTTGATTGTAGCTTTGTTTCCTGGGGCTCTTTTTCCCTCTAAATTGTACATTTGCCTTTCCTTCTGCCCTTAAAGCAGACTCTGTGGATTTCTCCCAGTATCTGGTACCCAATGTAGGGCCTGTGGTGGTACACGCCAGTAGGATTTGCTGAAGGAGGCGGCGNCAGAAGGGTCAGGAGTTTGAGNCGAGCCTGGGCTACACAGAGAAACATTTTCTCAAAACAAAAACAAAAACAAAAGCAAAAAAGTAAAAAAGAATGAAACCTAGTGGTTTAATGGGAGAAATCCATGGAGTCTGCTTTAAGAGCAAAGGAATTTATTTGAGAAAGAAAACTCACAAGACAGAATAGAAAAATTTGTTGCAGAATCCTGGAAGGGTGAGGCACGGTCTCGCTGTTCTTCCACCTGAGATCTGCCTGGTCAGTCCCAGCATCCAAAACCCTGAGGGAGCAAAGAGAGGGCTTCGTAAGTGCATCCAAGGTCTTAAGGGTCCTGAGNGGCCATGCCCCAGGGGCATGTACTTCAAGGTCATAAGCAGTGTAACAGTTACATGCTACATCACTGGGGCGGTGCTTCAAGATCATAGCTAGAACAGCCACCCACTACAGAGTTTATTTTGGCTTATAGTTCTAGGGAGTAAGAATCTATTATCACAGGGAGGCATAGCAACTACTCACAGGCATGGTGGCAGGAGCAAGATACTAACTAAGCACATTCATCTTCAATTACAACCAGAGAAAGTGAACTACAATTAAGGTGAAGCTATATAATCTCAAAGACTGTCCTGAATATTTTCTTCAGCAAGGCTGCACCACCTAAGCCTTCCCAAATAATAACACATCTAGGAACAAAGTGTTCATATAACCAAGTGTATGGGGGAACAGTTCTCATNCAAACCAGCAAAGTNAGCATCCAAAGTTATGGATTTCGACATGGCTGTAGGGTAAAAGGGCCAGCCAAAGAAACCCACCCTGACCNTGGAACCAGAGCCAGTGAAAGAAACACATCCTGAACCTGAAACCAGAGCCNAAAGGTTAAAAAGGNCCAGGGAAAGAACACTTTGGCCTGAAACCAGAGCCAAAGAAACACACTCTACCCTTGACCAATTCCTGGGCTTGAAACCAACCATTTTCCGTGCATGAAATCCAGTCAGTTTTTGAGCATGCTTCAATTCCTGTGCCTGTTCAGTTGACAGCTGCCCTTCTCCACCCTGGCGGAGGCAGGCACTCTCCTGGATTCCTCCCTCCCAAATAAATCCCTTGAAAGAGTTTTGGGTGAAGACCTTCTTTCACCAGAGCAGAGCAGTCTCTGCTGGGAAACTTTCTTTGCTGAGAAAAAATGGACACCTCTGCTGGGAAACTCCCTTAGGGGGGGGAGCAGAGCTCAGCTGTAAGGGCTTTCTCTTGGAGAGGAGCAGGGTTGCCACATCCTGCCAGAGACCATACCCCACCAGAACCCCGCTTCAGGTATAGCCTGACTTCCCAACGTCAGGATACCTTTTCCTCCAGAGCTGTAGGCATCCAGGATACCTTCCCTTCACAGCTTCAGGTATAGCCTGACTTCTGACAGTCAGGGTACCTTTCCCTCCAGAGCTGTAACATTTGGCAATGACACCTTCAAACATGTGCCATGCTTTGATGCCTTTCATTCCTCTTTCTGTCTTCTTTGGTTCCTCCATCCATCAGCCTCTTCCCTTTATTGCCCTGTTCACCCCAAATTCTGCTTCCTTATTGCAAGTACTATTTTCTTCCTCTTTTAGAACCTCTTCCTCCCCTCTCACGATCCCTTTTTACATTCATGTCTTACACATACATAAATATACATATATATGCAAGTATATAATTTTATATATAAGTTCTATGTTTGAGAGAAAAATGCAGCACTTTCTGAACCNAGCTTACTTTAACACACAATTTCTATTTTCTTTCAAATATCATCATTTTAGTTTTCTTTAGGTTTGCATAAAATTTCATTGTGCATATATACCATATTTCCTTTATCCACTTATTTGTTGACAGATATCTAGGCTAGTTCCATTTCCTGGATATTAAGAAGAGTGCAGCCATAAATATGAATGTGTACTATAGTATCTCTGTGGTATGATAACAAAACCCTTTTGTTGTTGACCTGTGAGGGGAATAGCTGATTTATATGATAGTGCTACTTATGGTTTTTTGAGGAGCCTCCACACTGACTTCCATAGTGGTTGCACAAGTTTACAGCCCTATCAGCAATAAATAAGGCTTCCTCTTTATTGAAGTCCTCACCAGCATGTGTTGTTTTCTTGATGATAGCTGTTCTGACTAGTGTTATAAGGACTTTCAAAACAGTTTTAATTCATATTTTCCTGATAAAGATATTAAATATTTTCCACTATTTATTGACCATTTGTATTTCTTCTTTTCAAGTACTGCCTATTAAATTCTTTAGNCCATCTATAGTTTTTGGTGTTTAATTATTTTTGTTCTTTCTGTATTTTATATATTAATTCTATCTGATATGTAGTTGTTTAGGGTGTTTTTTCACCCATTATGTAGTTATCTCCACATTCCAGTGATTTGTTTGTTATTCAGATTTTTTTTTTAATTTCAGTCATTGGATTTCTTGTGCTACTGGAACTCTTTTTGGGAAGTCTTCTATATGCCTATATATTAAGTGTTTCAGCTATGTTTTCCTCTACTAGTCTCAAATATTATCCATTTTGAGTTTATATTTGTTCATGGTGAGAGGCACACATTTAGTTTCATTTTCCTTTGTAGCTTCACTTTTTAAGGAGGCTGTCTAATGTATGCTTTGGACACCTCTATAAAAACTAGGTGGTTGTANCTGTGTGAGTTTTCTATTCTATTCCGTGGTCTGTCTGTTTTGTTCCATCACCATGCTGGGCTTTTGTTGTTTGTTTTTGACATAGGATCTCATCATGTAGCTCTGGTTGGCCTGTAACTCAGCATGCAGACCTAGAATTCACAGAGATCAGACTGTTTCTGCCTCTCCAGTGCTGGGATTAAAGGTGTGTGCCACCATGCGCAACTTGTTTTTTGTAACTATGGCTCTGTAATGTAATTTGAGACCAGGTATTATGGTAGTCCAACACTCCTCTTTCTGCTAAGTATTACACTGGCTGTTCAGGATTTTGTCTGCCTTCACATGCATTTTGGATTATTTTTTCCTAGTTTTGTGAAAAATATCTTTGAGATTTTGTTGAGGATTACACTGAATCCATAATTGTTTTAGCAATGTAGTTAGTTTCATAAGACTAATTTTGCTGATTCAGACTTAAGAGATCATTCTAACTTCTTGTGTCTTCTTCAAATATTTTTTCAGAGTCACAAAGTTCTCATTTTAAAGGTTTCAGGTCCTTGGTTAAGCTCATTCTGAAGCATCTTATTTTTAAATTTTAGCTACTGTGCATAAAATTTCCTTCTGATTTATTTTTTAGCAAGTTTTTTGCCCTCCCACTTCTGCCACACCTTTTCTCTCTGCAGCCTTGTCTTCCCTTTCATGATGGAATGTATCTCCTTGAGCTGCACAAATCAACCTTTTCCCTTTGAAGCTGCTTCTTATGAGATAGTTTGTTACAATAATGAGAAATGTAGCACATGTCCTGTTTGTGTCCTTTTTATTTCTTTTTCTTTTCTTACTGCCCTAGGTAGTCTTGAAGTATTATGTTGAATAAAAGTGTAGAGTGGACATCCTGGTTTCATTTCAGGAAANGCTGTCAGGTTGTCTCCATTTGATATAATGTTGGATATACATTATATTGACTTATATAGCCTTTATAATGTTGGACTTTCTATTCATATTTCCTTCAGGGCTTTTTATCATAATGGGGCATTGAAATTTGCTAAAAGCTTTCTTTTTTCTTTTTTTCTTTTCAGTTTTTTTATTCATTTTACATAGCAATCACAGGTCCCCCTCTCATCTCCCACCCCCACCTAGAGCCCCCTGACCTACCCCTCCTTCCCTCCTCGAACAGGGTAAGTTCTCCCATGGAAGGACAGCTGAGCCTGGTACATTGAGTTGAGGCAGGACCAAGCCCCTCCCCGCTGCATCAAGGGTGAGCAATCTGTCCAACCATAGGCAATGGGATCTGGAAAGCCAGCTCATGAACCAGGGATAGATCCTGATCACANTGCCAGGGGCCCCTCAAACAGACCCAGCTACAGAACTGTCTTCCATAAGCAGAGGGTCTAGTCCGGTCCCATGCAGGTTCCAGANCTGTTGGTCTAAAGTTTGTGAGTTCCTTTGAGCTTGATTCAGTTGTCTCTGTAGATTTCCCAATCATGATCTGGATGTCCGTTGCTCACAGAATCCCTCCTCTCTTTCATCAACTGGACTCCTGGAGCTCTGCCTGGTGCTTGGCTATGGATCTCTGCATCTGCTTCCATCAGTTACTGGATGAAGGCTCTATGATGACTAAGGTGGAGTCATCCTTGTGGATTCCTGGGAAGTTCCCTAGNACCCTGTTTCTCTCTTACCCCGTAATGTCTCCCTCTATCAAAATATCTCTTTCATTGCTCTCCCACTCTGTCCCTTCCCCAGCTCTACCACCCTGTTCTCTCATGTTCTCATCCCCATCCCTACCCTCTATTGCCCTCCCATCCCCAGTTTACTCATTGGGATCTCCTCTGTTTCCACATCCCAAGGTGATCCGTACATCTCTCTTAGGGTCCTCCTTGTTTCCTGGCTTCTCTGGAGCTATAGGTTGTAGTCTGATTATCCTTTGCTTTACATCTAGTATCCACTTATGAGTGAGTACATACCATGTTTGTCCTTCTGAGTCTGGGCTACCTCATTCAGGATGATTTTTTCTAGTTCCATCCATTTGCCTGCAAATTTCATGATGTCATTGTTTTTTACAGCTGAGTAATGCTCCATTGTGTATATGTACCACATTTTCTTTATCCATTCTTCAGTTGAGAGGCATCTAGGTCNCTTCTAGGTTCTGGCTACTATAAATAATGCTGCTATGAACATAGTTGAGCATATGCCCTTGTGGTATGATTAAGCATCCCTTGGGTATAAGCCCAAGAGTGGTATCCTTGAGTCTTAAGGTAGTTGATTCCCAATTTTCTGAGAAACTGCCATACTGATTTCCAGAGCAAGTTTACACTCCCACCAACAATGGAGGAGTGTTCCCGTTGTTCCACACCCTCTCCAACATAAGCTGTTGCCTGTAGGCAAAAGTTTGTCTGGCACCCACCCAGCTCTGGAGGCCGCTTGGACCCAAGTAAACACACAGAGGCTTATATTATCTTCAAACTGTGGCGGTGGCAGGCTTCTTGCTAGCTAGCTCCCACATTCCAAATCAACCCATCCTTATAAATCTATGTCGCCACATGTTCTACGTGGCTTTACCTGTGTGCCCTTACAGGCTGTTCTCTAGATGGCAGAATGGCATCTCCCCAGCTCTGACTTCGAATGTCCCGCCTAACCTTATTCTGCCTCACCATTGGCCAAACAGCTTTATTTATCAACCAATCAGAGCAACACATTTTCAGAAAGACATTCCCATCATTTCCCTTTTTCTTTCTACTTAAAAGGAAGGTTTTAACTTTAACATAGTAAAATTACAGAAAACAAAACTGTTATCTAGCAAGAATTACAGTTACAATATCTATTTGTATTTGGCAAAATTAAAGAAAATATTTTATCTATCCTATATTTTTGAGTCTAAAGTTTTATATCTAATTTATCTTTTATCACAACCAAGGAAAAATATAACTATCTAGTCTTCAACTACATCAAAACCTCAGAAGGATATAATATTACCTAAGTAAACAGGAAGAATATTTAAGCAACTTTCAAAAATCTAGAATGACAGAGACAACTGTTTGCCTGGACAGTCACACAAAGTTCCTCTGTATCATTGGGGCATCCATCTTCAGCTTATAGGCCCAGAGTTTCTCAGTCATTTTTCTTTGTGTCCTCTAGAATGTCTGGCAGTTTCTCCTGCAAAGCAGGAACCTGAAGGACCATCTAGTCTTGCAAATTTCAGTGGTCACCTTCCTATGGGTCCTGCATGTCCAGTCGATATAACAGTTTCTCAAGTAGTCTAGTATTTTTTATCTTAGCCATTCTGACAGGTGTAAAATGGTATCTCAGAATCATTTTGATTTGTATTTCCCTGATGACTAAGGATGTTGAGCAATTCCTTAAATGTCTTTCGGCCATTTGGGATTTTTCTCGAGAATTCTCTGTTTAGATCTGTAGCCCATTTTTTAATTGGGTTGTCTGGTATTTTGCTATCTAGTTTCTTGAGTTCTTCATATATTTTAGAGATCAGCCCTCTGTCAGATGTGGGGTTGGTGACGATCTTTTCCCATTCTCTAGGATATCATTTTGTTTAATTTACTATGTCCTTTGCCTTACAGAAGCTTCTTATTTTCAGGAGATCCCTTTTATTAATTGTTACTCTCAGTGTCTGTGATACTGGTGTTATATTTAGGAAGTGGTCTCCTGCAATGCTTTCTAGGCTACCTCCTACTTTCTCTTCTATCAGGTTCAGTGTAGCTGGATTTATGTTGAGGTCTTTGAACCACTTGGATTTGAGTTTTGTGCATGGTGATAGATATGGATCTATTTTCAATCTTCTACATGTTGACATCCAGTTATGCAAGCACCATTTGTTGAAGATGCTTTCTTTTTTCCATTGTACAGTTTTGGCTTCTTTGTCCAAAATCAGGTGTTCATAGGTGTGTGGATTAATGTTAGGATCTTCAGTCTATTCCATTGGTCCACATGTCAGTTTTTATGCCAATACCAAGCTGTTTTTATTACTATAGCTCTATAGTAGAGCTTGAAGTCAGGGATGGTGATGNCTCCAGAAGTTGCTTTATTGTAAAGAATTNTTTTAGATATCCTAAGTTTTCTGTTTTTCTATATGAAGTTGAGTATTGTTCTTTCAAGGTCTGAGAAGAATTGTGTTGGGATTTTGATGGGGATTGCATTGAATCTATAGATTGCTTTTCGTACATTTGCCATTTTTATTATGTTGGTTCTACCTATCCATGAGCATGGGAGATCTTTCTATTTTCTGATATCTTCTTCAATTTCTTTCTTCAAGGACTTAAAGTTCTTGTCATACAGGTCATTCACTTGTTTGGTTAAAGTTACCTTAAGGTATTTTATATCATTTGTAGATATCATAAAGAGTGATGTTTCTCTGGTTTCTTTCTTGGCCCATTTGTCATTTGTGTATAGGAGGGCTACTAATTTTTTCAGTTAATCTTGTATCCTGCCATATTACTGAAGGTGTTTGTCAGTTGTAGGAGTACCCTGGTAGAATTTTTGGGGTCACTTATGTATACTATCATATCATCTGCAAATATTGAAAGTTTGACTTCTTCCTTTCCAATTTATGTATCCCCTTGATCTCCTTTTGTTGACTTATTGCTCTAGCTAGAACTTCAAGTACTATATTGAATAGATATGGGTAGAGTGGACAGCCTTGTCTTGTTCCTGATTTTCGTGGAATTGCTTTGAGTTTCTCTCCATTTAATTTGATGTTGGCTGTTGGCTTGCTGTAAATTGCCTTTATTATGTTTAGGTATGTTCCTTGTATCCCTGATTTCTCCAGGACCTTTATCACGAAGGGATGTTGGATTTTGTCAAAGGCTTTTTCACCATCTAATGAGTGATCATNTGGTTTTTTTCTTTCAGTTTGTCTGACAGTTTTTTATATGTTGAACCCTCCCTGCATCTCTGGGATGAAGCCTACTTGACCATGATGGAATTTTTTTATGTGTTCTTGGATTCAGTTTGCCAGTATTTTATTGAGTATTTTTGCATCAATGTTCATGAATGAGATTAGTCTGTAATTCTCTTTCTTTGCTGTATCTTTATGTGGTTTGGGTATCAGGGTAACTGTAGCCTCATAGAAAGAATTTGGCAATCTTTCTTCTGTTTCTATTTTGTGGAACGATTTGAAGAGTATTGGTATTAACTCTTCTTTGACATTCTGGTAGAATTCTGCACTTAAACCATCTGGTCCTGGGCTTGTTTTGGTTGGGAGACTTTTTTTTTTGATCCATTGACTTTTTTTTATTCATTTTACATACCAACCACAGATCCCCCTCTCATCCCTTCTTCTGCTCCCCCCACCCTCCTTTCTCCTGACCCATCCCTCATCCCCTCCTTCAATAGGGTAAGTTCTTCAGTGGGGGACTGGGGGCACAGCTAAGCCTGGTTCATTCAGCTGAGGCAGGACCGAGCACCTCCCTAGTTCATCAGGGGTGAGCAAGTTGTCCGACCATAGGTAATGGGATCCAGAAAGCTGGCTCATGCACCAGGGATACTTTCTGATCACACTGCCAGGGGCCCCTCAAACAGACCCAGCTACACAACTGTCTTGGTTGGGAGACTTTTAACGACTGCTTCTATTTCCATAGGAGTTATAGCTAAAGGTCTTTTCTGTGCCAATTGAAGTGATTGTGTGATTTCTTTTGCTGAGTCTATTTATGTGCTTTATTATTTATTTACATATGCTGAACAAATTTTGCATCTTTGGAAAGAAACCAACTTTGTTATGGCATATGATCTTAATGTGGCTTTGAATTTCTTTGACAGAATTTTATAATTATTTTTAAAATATTTAATTTAAAAAATTTTCATGCAATGTATTTCGATTGCATTCTTTCCCTCTCCCAGCTTACCTAGATCCCCTTCTCTAGCTTCCCTTCTCTATCCCACTTCATGTTCTCTCTCTTAAAAAATAAAACCAAAATGAAGCTAAAACAGGACATCGCCCCCCTACACAAGGAGTTCATTTTGTGTTGGCCAACTATTCCTGACCATGAGGGCTACCTTAGATTGGGTTGATATCCCCAGTGTCACTCATTGAAGAAAACTGATTTTCCCCCTCCTGACAGCTAGCAATTGCAAACAGTTTCTTGGTTAGGGTTGGGACTTCCTGCCCACCTCCTCTTCTTTGTGCTGAGATTTTGTCTGACATGAACTTGTGCAGGTCTTTGCATGCTCTCAGAGTTTTTGTGAGTTTATGCTTGTATCAGTCTTGTGTCTGGAAGATGCTGTTTCCTTAGAGTTATCCAACATTTCTGGCTCTTACAATCTTTCTTCTGCTCTTCCACATAGATCCTTAGCTTTGAGGGGAGGGCTTTGATGAAGACATCCCATTTATGGCTGAGTATTCCACTCACTCTCTGCACATTTTCCAGTTATGAATCTCTTTTAAATTACCATCTATGCAGGAAGCTTCTATGATGAGGGTTGAATGATGGACTGTTCAATGGGTATAGAAATATGTCACTAGCCATCATTTTGTTGTTATGTTTGTTTAACATAATNATTGTAGTAAAATTTCCCCTACAGCCNGTGGAATATCTAGACTCAGGTTCTTGGCTTCTTTAATAATGTCAAATACAGGTTTATCTCATGGAACGAGCTTTAAATATAATCAAGAAGTGATTGGTTACTCCCATAACATTTGTGCCACTATTGTACCAGTGTGTATGTACTGCAGACAGGTTGCTATTGTAGCTCATAGGGTTCATGACTGAGTGAGACTGTTGTTTACTTTAGTGTATAGTACCTTCCTGCACTCTGCCTGCTCATCAGGAGGGTTGAAGCTTCTAGTTGAGAACCAGCTCAATTTCTCTATATTCTATGACATAAGTATGTAATATCTTCAGCAATAGGAACTTACCACTAGATTATAGAGAGTAGCTAATAGAACTGGCCAATGACTTAAAAGGATGTAACCCATTCTTGGTATTGGGAGTTTTATTTGGTCCTATTGTGTGTAGCTTCATCTTCCCAACTATATGGTAACTTCATTTAAATTCCTTTTATATAATTATNTACTTAGGTAGGTTTCCTACAGCTTTTCTCAAGGCCTTTAGTGTTAGTCACCTACCCTTTCCAATATCCGCTCCTCTACCTTTGCCCTTCCACTCCATTCCCCCTTAATAGTCCTAATTTTCCCTTTATTCCTTCATAAGACTATATTCTATTTCTCCTTCTGTGGAGAGTCATTGTTTCCAATTTCTGGCTAATATGAGTAGAGCACCAATAAATACGTGCAAATATTTCTGTAGTAAGATGTAGAGCCCTTTATGTATATCACCGAGCGAGGTATGGCTGAATCTTGTGGTACACCTATTTTCAGTTTTCTTGAGGATCCCCCACACTGATTTCCACAGCTGCTGTACTAGTTTGTACTTCCACCCAGAATGATAAGTGTTCTTCTTTCCCAACATCCTTGCCAGCATATAATGTTTTGTTAATTTTGCCATTCTAACTGGGGTGAGATGAAATTTCAGAGAAAATTTAATTTGTACTTCCTGAGGGCTAAGCATGTTGAACATAAAAGTGTTTCTCAGTCATCTGTGTTTCATCTTTTGAGAACTGTTTACTTCTATCTTCTATTTTTAAAGTNGCATTATTTACTTTCTTGATGTTCTCATGGACTGGAAGAATGACACATATTTACAACTTCTGTTTGGTAATCACTTCTAAATCTTCTTGAAACTGCATTTGGCTGATAATCATGTATGGGGAGTATGTGCTTGAAAAACAGNTCTCTTTATTCTAGATAAAAGATCCTCAAATATAATTTTGTCAAATTAAATGGACATTTCTTTCTTCCTTCTGTATAATGGAATTACATAAATGCACCGAAGGACTTGTCTATAACACTTATATACCTATAGTGAGCCGGAGGAAATATGGGCTTATAAAACAGAACTTGTTATAGAAATATTGATATNTGCATGCCCATGGAGGTTTCCTAGTGAGATCTGAGCTTGCTTTACCCAGCAGGGCTGCATTAAAGTATGGCTTGACCACGTGTGTGGTTACCAAGTGGTTGGAATGTACTTGGCTGTGCTAGGGGGAGGTCTTTTGCTCCTTCCCTTGGCATTCCTATAAAAATGCCAAATCCAGTGGATATTGATCCAGGCCTTCCCACAGCTATCCTGTGTGTCTGTTTCTCTCCCCACTGTCTTTCNATCTAATGTTTCTTATCCCTCTCTCCTCAAGAGTACCCTGGGAAAAAAGTAGGAGCTGGCCTCCCACAGTGATATAAAACTTTCATTATAGATTGGAGGAACCAACCATATTTTTACCCAGGTACATAATTTAATTGCTCGGATATGCATCTTGCATAATGTTGCAAGGAGGTTAATATTGTACAGTAGTGAAAATGTGTTTACAAAATAGAATCTACTCATTCTGTATGAACCATGCCTCATAGACAACACTTCAACTACTGGATGGANGTTTCTTTCAACTTTTTAATACCTCACTATAAGTGTCAGCACTTACTTACTGAGCCAAGGTTACCTGTTATGGCCGATGAGAAATTAAACTTAACCAGGTCATATTGGAGGGATTACAGCAAGACTGAGGCTGTGATAATTTTATTGCAAGCAATCAGAATTTTTATACCCTTACAGAATCAGAATACAATGGATGTTACCAGGATCAATACAATGGTATTTGCCAGGATACATTGATACATGCAAGCTATACAGGGTACACAAGAACAATGTTTAAGACTAGTTGTCCAGCACTGGTTCTGTATACTCTGATGACTTCTAGAGAACATGGGAAAAATACAGGTAGCCTGAATGCTTTACTGCATGAGAGAGTGCCTCAGGTTTCAGGAACTGAAATGCATACAGTGGCCCAGGAGCCACGGACTTTAACCTAAAAGACCAATGACGCATGCCTCTCAAGGCAACTAGACAAGGCATCCATGATTTTCTATACTTTATTTCAAAAAATTTCTAACAGTTTTATTGTCCATAATGCCATAAGATTTAGAAATTCTATAGTAAGTGTGTCTTTTTCACTACAATCTCTTCATTAGAGATACATAATGCATCATACACAAACTTCTGTCATGGAAAACAGTGTTTCATTTCCTCACTCATCATGTAACTGCATACAATCAATGTGGTAACTACTTATCCACAGACTGAAAATCTCCTTATAGCACATATTCATATGTTAATCCTACAATGGTAATAGGCAATGTTGGCATATAAATGAGAATATATTCATTCATGACAAAACCTTAACATATAAAAGGTTCTGTGATGAAATGAAAAACATAGAAACTGTCTTCTAGGCACAATGGGACTGATGAACAAATGAACTCACAAAGTCTGTGGCAGAACACACAAAATGTATGTGCACAGGTTCAAGCTTCATAGAGTTCCAACACTGAGAGGAGCAAGTGGACACAGGTTCCCATCCCTAACCTAGAAGCTATCTGTAATTTATATCCACCATCAAAGGGAAAAATCTGTTTTCTCTAATGGAGTGTCACTGAGTATATTAAGGTCCCATATCCAACTGTATTTGGCCAACACAAAATAAATTCCAGGTTTTTTTTTTTTTTTTTTTTTGTATGTGTGTTAGGGGGAACTTTGTGTTTTGCATTTTTGTCTTTTGCATTTGTTTTTGTTTGTTTAGATATTAGTTTTGTGATATATTTTTAAAGACAGAAAAAGAAGGGAAAACATAAACTTGGGTAGATCAGGTAGAGGGGAGGATCCAGGATGAGTTGGGGGAAGGGAAAAGCAGGATCAAAATATCTTGTATGAAATAAAATGTTAACAAAAATATGATTTTAAGGATGAATATTTTTAAAGATATAAAAATATAATTAAAAAAGAACAATAGACAGCTAATGACTACTGAAAGAGGGAGAATTAGTCTCTTCCATGGACAAATGCCCTTATTGGTTATGCAATACAATGTAATCACACACTCTACACCGCCAGACCTCTCGC